>JAMQGT020012642.1:30000-156487 GCA_024447675.2 Pterophyllum scalare | reverse complement strand
TGCTAGGTCCAATTTTATTTACATTGTACATGCTTCCCTTAGGCAGTATTATTAGAAAGCATTGCATCAATTTCCATTGTTATGCAGATGATACTCAGCTTTATCTATCCATGAAGCCAGATGACACACATCAGTTAGTTAAACTGCAGGAATGTCTTAAAGACATAAAGGCCTGGATGACCTCTAATTTCCTGCTACTAAATTCAGATAAAACTGAAGTTCTTGTACTCGGCCCCACAAATCTTAGAAGCACAGTGTCAAACCAGATACTTACTCTGGATGGCATTACTTTGGCCTCCAGTAACACTGTGAGAAATCTTGGAGTCATTTTTGACCAGGATATGTCCTTCAATGCACATATTAAACAGATATGTAGGACGGCTTTTTTACATCTGCGCAATATTTATAAAATTAGAAACATCCTTTCTCAGATTGACGCTGAAAAGTTAATCCATGCATTTATTACTTCTAGGCTGGACTACTGTAATTCATTATTATCAGGCTGTCCTAAAAACTCCCTGAAAAGCCTTCAGCTGATCCAAAATGCTGCAGCTAGAGTACTGACAGGGACTAGAAAGAGAGAGCAGATTTCTCCCATATTGGCTTCTCTTCATTGGCTCCCTGTTAAATCCAGAATAGAATTTAAAATCCTTCTCCTAACATACAAGGTCTTGAATAATCAGGCCCCATCTTATCTCAAAGACCTCATAGTACCGTATCACCCCAATAGAGCACTTCGTTCTCAGACTGCTGGCTTACTTGTGGTTCCTAGGATACTTAAAAGTAGAATGGGAGGCAGAGCCTTCAGCTTTCAGGCCCCTCATCTGTGGAACCAGCTCCCAGCTTGGATTCGGGAGACAGACACCCTCTCTATTTTCAAAATTAGGCTTAAAACTTTCCTTTATGATCAAGCTTATAGTTAGGGCTGGATCAGACAACCCTGAACCACCCCTTAGTTATGCTGCTATAGGCCTAGGCTGCTGAGGGGGGTCCCATAATGCACTGTTTCTTCTCATTCACCTTTATTTACTAGTTTATACTTCACTCTGTACTTAATCATTATTATTAATCTCTGGCTCTCTTCCACAGCATGTCTTTTGTCCTGTCTCTCTCCCCTCAGCCCCAACCGGTCGCAGCAGATGACTGCCCCTCCCTGAGCCTGGTTCTGCTGGAGGTTTCTTCCTGTTAAAAGGGAGTTTTTCCTTCCCACCGTCGCCAAGTGCTTGCTCATAGGGGGTCGTTTTGACTGTTGGGTTTTCTCTGTGTTATTGTAGGGTCCTTACCCACAATACAAAGCGCCTTGAGGCGACTGTTTGTTGTGATTTGGCGCTATATAAATAAAATTGAATTGAATTGAATTGAATTGAATTATTGGGACAGCATACGAATACTGCGATGACACTCATGTGTAATGCTGCCTCACTGGCTGCAGCGTGACTGCAGCTCATTTCTATGCATACACATCCACAAGGTGCTTTGCATTGACAGTTTATGGTTGAATGTGGGTGTTTAGAGGGCTGGTTACACGGCTTAGCCACTAGCACACATTTCCAGGTGGACTGTGATTTACAGAGGGAACACTGCATGCATGTGTCCAACCCCATATTTATAAATCTGATCTGTTATTGGGGGCGGGGGTTGTACACTTGTTGTGGTTTTCCTAACTCTGTCCCTGCTCACAGTGCATTGAAAAGTCTTTTTTGGACATGCCAACAGAACAGTAATGCACTATTCATCCTACTTGAAAGATCTGGCTCCTCACAGTATTCGATTACACCTCTGTAATCACTATGTCAATGTTCAGAAGCATGAGTCTGACGGGACCTCTACTGGACATGGAAACAACCAGCAAATATAATTTAAATCTATGAGCAGCATGAGCGAGTGTTGAACATGCTTTAGGCATAGAGTGGTTTGTAGTGTTTGGTTTATAGCACTGGCAAGAAAATACCGAGAGGATAAAAAGAATGTGATGCATGAATGATGGGACATTAATAGCAGAGAAATGCAGGAGGCTTGTGAAAATGACTGTTTAAGCACCAATAAAGTAACCCTGACAGGTAATTTGGCAGCCCAGCCTAGCAAAGTGTATATGTAAATCAGATCATTTGAAAGCTTAACACACACACACACACACACACACACACACACAGAGATCAGCATGTGAAAACATACACATTATGAAAAACTGCAAGTGAAACAAAAGTTTTGATCAAAAATAATCTCACTTCTGATGAGGATCAGACCGCTGATTTTCAAAAAACATGCATCCTTTATTAGAAATCTATTCTTCCAGCACCATGTGCAATTACTAGTTGCTAAGAAACCAAGACCTTCGTCCACTACTTATAGTTTCTCAAGTTTAGACTACTACTGACGAACCAGCTAAAAACCATCAGCTATAAAAAATTACTGTACCTACATCGAGTACGAGCATTTCAAAAGTCCTACCTTTAACAAACCTGACCTACAGAAGTGTAACGCACGGAGAAAAAAGGAGCAGAACCCACAACTGCTGCCAACCTTCTGACCCTCCAACAATATTAGTTATGTTACTCAAGAACATGAGTACCTCCCAAACAAAGTAAAACTGGATAAGAAATTAAGCAAGGGGGCATAATTACTATCCATTCATTTTCTTAACTGCTTATCCACTTTGGGATTGTGGTAGTGTGTGTGTGTGTGTGTGTGAGTGTGTGTGTGTGTGTGTTGGGGGGGGGGTATTGCTTTCATGTAATGAAGCTCAGGAATTAATGAGATGTTCTTTTGGGATTGTCAGATCTCTCAGAGCAGTTTTTGAAATGAAACGTTTTCTCAGCATTCTCTGAGACCATTTTCTCATTAATTCAGGAAAACGCAGCAGGTTTACGGTGTCATTCACTGAAAACATGTTCAAATACTGGCCCAAATATCAGAGAGGTACAGTCTAAAGGGAAAGAGGTCAGTATCCCTGTC
This sequence comes from Pterophyllum scalare, assembly GCA_024447675.2. NCBI lineage: Eukaryota > Metazoa > Chordata > Actinopteri > Cichliformes > Cichlidae > Pterophyllum > Pterophyllum scalare. The sequence goes on along the minus strand of JAMQGT020012642.1, from coordinate 153,532 downwards.
AGTAGTTATTCTGTTATGTTTTTAGAGCTTTGAGCAGCATTGCAAACATAAAAACAGTCAAAACAACTGCAACACTGAATCACTAGTCAGGTTTAGTTTGAGGTTTTTGTTTGTTTGGTTTTCACATGTTTATTTGTTTGTTTTGGGGCTCTAACTGGGCCCTTTCCCAGGAAGCAGGCTTAGCTAAAACTCTGAGTTCATTAACCCTGAGATGAAACTCCAGGTTTTCTGTTCCAGAAAGACAGTCGATTACCTCGGTAACAGAGTCTGAACTAAACCTGCTCACTGGAAGGTTTTCTCTCTGACTCCTCCCCTCCTGCTGCACCTGAACCAGCTCACTGACACTGATTCATTTCCTCATTCATAAAGTCACTATCAAAGCAATTAGTGGAGAAAATTAATTTGGAGATGTTTATGTTTTTACAAGCAGTGAAATCCCAGTTAGACGTTCATATTTTTTGCAGTCAACACGGGTGCTTTTACAGTCGTTCTCTTGTCAGTATATAAGAGCGTTTACAGCAGTTACATCACAGATTTATAATCAGCTCAGAATAAAATTATATCGTCCTCACTCTGGGATCCTGTGGACAGTAATGCAGCTGTCAGAGTGTCAGTCAGTTCCTCTGAAATATTTCCTCTGTATGAAGCTTTAGATGCATAATACACTGATCAATGATCAATCATTTGCCATGTTGTGAAAGGTCACACTGATGAAAAAATGGCACAGGTGGAGCTTGCAGATGATGTGAGTATGTGAGTGAAGATAAGGCTGAAATGATTTTAGAGTAAAATTTTAGAGTAAGATTTTAGAGAGTCTGTGTTTGCTGAAATTTGTTCACAGATTGATTAATGCTGGCAACATTTTGAAAGTCATGGTGTCTGAAATTCATATTACGAGTCTCAACATATTTTCCACTTAAAATCGTGTAAATCATTAACAGCGAACCGCCGGCGAATCCACCTACACAGCAGGAGGGATCCAAAACAGATCAGGATCACAGATTCAGGCCGGCTCAGGCCCAGATCTTCAGATTCAGGTCTGTTCATAATGGCTTAATTTTTCCTGACATGATCTGGGTTCTTTATTTAAAATGGCTTGTTCTCCCAAAATTATACTGAAATATTTAAAATCTATAAAGAATGAAGCATTTCCTATAAAATCCTTGCCTTTACTGATAAAACTTTACATTCATGAAAGATCTGGAAGGCTGCCCTGGCTTTTTTCAGTTCAACCCTGTCCTTTCATCAAAACTATTATGGAACTCTGACTATTAACAGTAACAGTGAAACATCTCTCCTGTGGCTGTAAGGGAGCCATCTTCTATCAGTGAAGGCTGAGATGAGATTAGAAATGGTTAAAGAAGGGATGATTAAAGCTGAGTGTTTCTGTAAATCTCATTAAGTATTTTTTTTTATCAAGAAATGGCCGAAATAATGAAATTCTCTACAAAAAGTGATTACAGGTTATTGCATTCCATCAATAGATTACATTTTACTGAATAATTATCCAAACAATAAAATGGTCATAAACTGTAGCAAAAACAGTGTTTATTTAATAAGAAAACTGACTTGAGCGCAGATGCGCCCTCGGGGTCTGTTGCTGTTGGGGTATCACGGGTCCATCAGTAAACTCGTTTTTATCTTCACTTCCTGTCATCTACATGTCAGGTTACATCTGAATAATCAAATTTTATAATGAAATGTAAAATTAGGATTCCAGCTTCATCCAATTAAATTAAAGTTGGGTAAATGGTGACAGCAGACATTATTAAAAAAATTATATATTTTATATCAAAATTTTATTCTGTTTATTATGATGAGGGCAGAGTTGACTGAGCTGATTTAAATGACTCTTTTCTTCCTTCCTGTTTTTTAAGATAAATATCATGGTCAGTGCTAATGTCTTCATATTCCCCCGTCCACTGGAGGGTCTGCTCTTTATTTAGCTGTTGCCATGGTGAATCCTGGTATTGGAGCTCCATTGATGATGGCTTTCTTTCTTTTCTTTCCATTCACTTAACTCAAGGTGAACATACTCAGAGCTGACTGTGATCAGCTGTTCTAGAACTGGAAACTCAGAGTTAATCAACTCAGAGTTTATTTTTAAACTCAGAGTTTGCTGAGCATGCTTCCTGGAACTGGGCCCTAGGCCACTGTTATAGGTTTACCAAAGTCTTCCCTATTAAGAGGAGCCTAATTGCATTCCAGAGAACAATGCATTGTTTGCTGAAACCTGATCAGAAATGGTCTCAGTGGAAGGGTGCCAACTGGTCTTACAGAGCAATGAATCCAAATTTGACATATTTGGTTCAAAGTGTCATTGATACGTATAAAAGAGGTCAGTAGAGAGGTACAACAGTGAGTGTCTACAACTATCTATAGGCTCTGTCATGGTTTAGGGCTGCATTTCAGCCAGTGGTGCTGTGGGGGATCTTATTAAAATTGATGGAATTATGAAAGCAGAAACACACCATCAGATTTGAATCCACCATACAATACCATCTGGAAAGCATCTGATTGGCAATGGATTCATTTTTCAGCAATGGTCCCAATCACAATGGCATACCTGGACAGAAAACCACATAATGGAACACTTTCACTCAGGGTTAGGCCAGAACTTGGACCCCATCATTATTGAAGTAGTGTGAGCTCATTTTGACAGAGAATGGAACAAAAGCAGCCAAATTCCACAGAAGAGCTTTGAATGTTCTTCAAAAAGTATGGAGAAGTATTCCTGAAGACCATTTAAAGTAATTACATGAAAACTTATCTAAGGAAGTTCAAGCTGTGTCAAAGAATAAAAGTGAGCACACAGAATATTGACTTTCAAGCTCTTTTCGAACTCTGTTTTGCCTTAAATACTGTATTTCTGTGTATGGTTGCATGTTTCAATAAATTGCTGCACTTATTTCCATTTTCTAAGCAAAATATAAAGAAATGAAGGGACTTTTACACATAGGCCACAGGTGTATAAACAAGCGCCTCGGCATGCAGACTGCTTCTACAAACATCAGTGAAAGAATGGGTCGCTCTCAGGAGCTCAGTGAACTCCAGCGTGGTACCGTGATAGGATGATACCTGTGCAACAAGTCCAGTCCTGAAATTTCCTCCACAGTCAGCTGTTAGCTGTGGAGTGGAAGCAACTGAAAATGATTAAAACTTAGCCATGGATCACAGAGTGGGGTAAGAGGATGCTGAGGGTCACAGTGCACAGAGGTCACCAAATTTCTGCAGAGTCAATCACTGCAGACCTCCAACCTTCATGTGGCCTTCAGATCAGCTCAAGAACAGTGTGTAGAGAGCTTCATGGGATGGGTTTCCATGGCAGCTGCATCCAAGCCTTCCATCACCAAGCTCAATGCAAAGCGTCAGATGCAGTGGTGTAAAGCACGCCGCCGCTGGACTCTAGAGCAGTGGAGATGTGTTCTCTGGAGGGATGAATCACACTTCTCCATCTGCCAACCTGATGGAGCAGTCTGGGTTTGGTGGTTGCCAGGGGAACGGTACCTGTCTGACTGCATTGTGCCAAGTGTAAAGTTTGGTGGAGAGGGGGTTATGGTGTGGGGGTGTTTCTCAGGAGTTGGGCTCAGCCCCTTAGTTCCAGTGAAAGGAACTCTTAATGCTTCAGCATACCAAGACATTTGGGACAATCTGATGCTCCCAACTCTGTGGGAACAGTTTGGGGATGGCCCCAACATGACTGCACACCAGTGCACAAAGCAGCTCCATAAAGACATGGATGAGCCAGTTTGGGGTGGAAGAACTTGACTGGAACTTGACCTGCACAGAGTCCTGACCTCAGCCTGATAGATCACCTTTGGGATGGATCAGAGTGGAGACTGTGAGCCAGGCCTTCTCTCAAACATCAGTGTCTGACTTCACAGATGAACTTCTGGAACAATGGTCAGAGAGTCCCATAAACACTCCTAAACCTGTGAGAATTGTGAAAGAAGATGAGCAAATATTTTTGGCAATATAGTGTATAACACATGTCCCCACTGCACACAAACACATCTTTCCTTCTGGCGCATGTTTACCCACCCCACCTCATTAATCACTGCTGCTGCTAGTGTCATGACAGCTGGGTACAGAAGGGTCTATGACACTGTCTCCCCTCTTTCACCTTCTCAGGAATTAAAATATTCCTCCAATCTGATTCACTCTCTCCTGACAGCACATACACAATTTTGAACCCACAAATGTAACCACTGCAGTAGTTGCAGTTGTAATGGATGATTTCTGTGGTTGCATCACATCTTTAATCTTTCGTACTTTGTACAGTTACCTCATATGAAGAAGAATTTCAGTGAAATGAAGAAAACTTTGATGCAGGTAGCACTCACGTACTGTGCCACATTTTTGTTGTTGTTGTTATTGAAAACAAAAATGTCACTTTATAAACTGGGCCTCATAGATACATGAACCTGTAAGAAGGAGAGGAAGGAGATATAAAGCTATAAATTTAAGGCTGATATACTGGAGGTGAATTTTGCCATATTTCTACTTTCAGCTATTTTTGCAGTGTGGCAGAGTTCATTATCCTGTCGGTGAAGACTTTAGCCACCTTGAGTGGAGCGTTCTCGGTCTTGAACAATATTTAGGAGAGTTTATGTGCCAGAGTAACATCCACATGAACACTTTCCCAGCAGAACTTTGCAATGTAATGAAATGATCAGTCTTATTTATTGTGATCAGCGGCTTGAATATTATGCCTGATCAGATTGTTCTGTCATTATTTTGACAGCCTGCAAGACCAGCATTAAGCTACTTACTGAAAACTCTGTGTAACGATAATGTACTGAGAGCTAGGCAGCAAACATTATCAGTCCTGCCTGGCTGTACTGTTGATAAAAAGTGTTAATTTGTCATGATAACACAATTATTTACATCTATAAAGTGTTACACTTTTCTTAAAGTCCCAGATAGAAGTACAGAAAAGTCTAAAAGGAAGTAGAGAGCAGTGGCAGCCTCTCTAACCAGCTCTATTTTGTCAACAACAAAAATATGGTGCCAAGTTACCAGAAGCACATGAAATAAACAGGGCTGTAACTGAATTAATTTTCATGGACCAGTATTGTTCTATTTTCATTTTTTTTAAAAAGTCTCTTTTTTTAACCTGTGTGCTATTGTTTTTTTCCTCCTTGTTATCAAGTTGTTCTCCTTGTCCAGAGGTGGGGCCTTCCTGGCACTCCCACCTTCCTTGTTGATGCACCTGCAAACAGCTGGTAACTACCCACCTGTGCAATCTGATAACTCACCCTCTACCGAAGGCTGAAGGAACCCGTCAGTCATCACTGGCTCGGTGCACTAACTGGTAGTGTAGTTTGGCTCCTTACGTGCTGTGTTTTTGACTGTGATTGGATCCATTTTTGCCCTGGACTTACTGTAGCTAACACTCTTCTGTGCAGATGCTCCCTGCCTTTGTGTTTCTGAGGGACATTGCTGAAGAGAAAACTGTCTAGATTACTGTTTGGAAGATTCTCTGGATTCACCTGTGTGCCCCACTCAGGAAATACCAGCTCACATTTCCATCCTTCAATAAACCTGATAACATTCCTCCTGTGTCCTGCACCTGAGTCCAGATCTGGTTTGTTTCCTTCATATGAGTATCGAGTTTCAAATTCAAGTATCATTGCAAACTTGTTGAGTTTTTTATGCAAGTTCCATAACTGAAGATTTACTCCTTGCATTCACGGCACATTAGTTAAAGTTATTACTCTGATGTTTATCCTATGCTGAATTCCAAAAGTTACTGTGGGATCAACACAGTTTACTGAGTAGGAGAAGTGAAAAGGAGCATAAAATGTAAACAGACTAGTTGTATCGGTATTAGAAGTGGAGAGACCACAACCCCCACCCCCACCCCCCCGGCAGGCAAAGTTACTGCTTTGTAGAAAGAAACCATTATTGAATGAAAACCATTATGGAAATTTAATTAAAATTTCTGGCATTCAACCTATATCATTATCTTTTAGGCTTTGAAACCATTTTTTTCACCTATATTCTGTTTTTTTGCTACTTATCACAAATATTCACATTCCTTAGGCATAACTGTGCAGTTGCTTCTTCTGTGTGGAATGCACTCTGATCTTGTGTTACCTATTAATACTGACCCCTGCCCTTTCTGCATTAAAATAAAGTTTTGAATATGTCAGTTTTTCTCAGCTGACTTTCCATAAAACTTTTCAATTTCTCCTAACCATGAGAGAATAACAGCAACTGAAAGTTTCAGTGTGTAAAATCTCACCACTAAATGTCAGCACGCACAAGACCCTGACCCAGAATCAGGTCGTTCACAAGTTATTTAGCACCAGGTTCTCCACAAACATTGCTGCAAGACTGGAGAGGGGCGACTCTTGTCCAGCCGTACCCCAGCCCAGTCACAAACGGCTCTCCTTCACCGGCCCAGGCGGGCCATATATCCGAGACCAACCTAAGATCCCCTGTGCTACAGCATCACTGCGTCAAGGCAGGATTCTTCCTACTTAGAGATGCTCAGTCATAATCCCGCAGATGGTAGCTTCGCACCATTGACTCCTCAGCCAAGCACATACACCAAATGTCTGAACCTGCGGTTCCTGTTGCACTGAGCAAGTTTACTGTTACAACAACACCTTGTCAGCAGGGTAAAATTAACCTGTCTGATGATGGTCTAAACCCAGCTCACGTTCCCTATTGGTGGGTGAACAATCCAACACTTGGTGAATTCTGCTTCACAATGATAGGAAGAAAAGTGACACTGCTATGATCGCTTGACCGCACAAGTCAGTTATCGCTGTGGTAACTTTTCTGACACCTCCTGCTTAAAACCCAAAAAGTCAGAAGGATCGCAAGGCCCCACTTGACAGGTGTACCGCCCCAGTCAGACTCCCCTGCCACTGTCCCCAGATCCGGTCACAGCCACCAACTGTGCATGGCATCAGAAGCGAGAGTCCGCTATGGGCCTGACTCCCTGCCTCACTGGGTAAGTGAAAAAACCAAATGCTACAGTGGCTGCTGTAGGACAGAACAACTCTAGACAACATTCATCTGTAGTGAGTGTAGGCTATCAGTCCGCTGTTCACCTCAGCTATACAGGTGCTGGTCATAAAATTAGAATATGATGAAAAAGTTGATTTATTTCAGTAATTCCATTCAAAAAGTGAAACTTGTATATTATATTCATTCATTAAACACAGACAGATAAATGTTTATTTCTTTTAATCTTGATGATTATAACTGACAACTAATGAAAACCCCAAATTCAGTATCTCAGAAAATTAGAATATAGTGAAAAGGTTCAATATTGAAGACACCTGGTGCCACACTCTAATCAGCTAATTAACTCCAAACACCTGCAAAGGCCTTTAAATGGTCTCTCAGTCTAGTTCTGTGGGCTACACAATCATGGGGAAGACTGCTGACTTGACAGTTGTCCAAAAGATGACCTTTGACACCTTGCACAAGGAGGGCAAGACACCAAAGGTCATTGCTAAAGAGGCTGGCTGTTCACAGATCTCTGTGTCCAAGCACATTAATAGAGAGGCGAAGGGAAGGAAAAGATGTGGTAGAAAAAAGTGTCCAAGCAATAGGGATAACCACACCCTGGAGAGGATTGTGGAACAAAACCCATTCAAAAATGTGGGGGAGACTCACAAAGAGTGGACTGCAGCTGGAGTCAGTGCTTCAAGAACCACCACCCACAGATGTTCCTTTGGAGATCAAGGTCCCAGAGTCTGGAGGAAGAGAGGAGAGGCACAGAATCCACGCTGGCTGAGGTCCAGTGTAACATTTCCACAGTCAGTGATGGTTTGGGTGCCATGTCATCTGCTGCTGTTGGTCCACTGTGTTTTCTGAGGTCCAAGGTCAACGCGGCCGTCTACCAGGAAGTTTTAGAGCACTTCATGCTTCCTGCTGCTGACCAACTTTATGGAGATGCAGATTTCATTTTCCAATAGGACTTGGCACCTGCACACAGTGCCAAAGCTCCCAGTACCTGCTTTAAGGACCATGGTATCCCTGTTCTTAATTGGCCAGCAAACTCTCCTGACCTTAACCACATAGAAGATCTATGGGCTGTTGTGAAGAGGAAGATGTGATACGCCAGAGCCAACAATTCAGAAGAGCTGAAGCCACTATCAGAGCAACCTGGGCTCTCATAACACCTGAGCAGTGCCACAGACTGATGGAGTCCATGCCACGCCGCATTGCTGCAGTAATCCAGGCAAAAGGAGCCCCGACTAAGTACTGAGTGCTGCACATGCTCATACTTTTATGTTCATACTTTTCAGTTGGCCAACGTTTCTAAAAATCCTTTTTTTGTATTGGTCTGAAGTAATATTCTAATTTTCTGAGATACTGAATTGGGGTTTTCATTAGTTGTCAGTTATAATCATCAAAATTAAAAGAAATAAACATTTGAAATACATCAGTCTGTGTGTAATGAATGAGTATAATATACACGTTTCACTTTCTGAATGGAATTACTGAAATAAATCAAATTTTTCATCATATTCTAATTTATGACCAGCACCTGTACATGTGTGTCCAGGTCTATTTACTTGGGAGGAAACTGTTAAACTTCGTGAAAGGAGTCTCATATGAGTTGATGAGTCAAAGAAGCTCTCCTCTAACCAATGACAGCAATACTGAGGTTAGTAGTTGATGATATTTGGAACATTTCTGTCGGTAAGCTTTTCTATCAGCTGACATTAGTGAAAGTTTCTTTGAAGTGGCTCTAATGCTGTTGGACAAAAATAAACTCTTATATGATCTGAGAATGTAATCAAACTATTTATTATAGGGAACTGTGAGGTTTTTAGGACACTCACGCCTTACATCGACCAGCACAATGTTAGCTTAAAAGCAGCTGTTGTTACTGTTGTTTGACCAGCATGTTGTCAGCTGTCCACAGAGAGGAAGGTTGCATGTCTAATCTGTATAATAAGTATTTGTGAGAAGATTGGGAATAAATAAAGATGTTTGTGCACATTTCTGTGCATTAAAGCCCTGACTTCAGTTTAGGATATGAGGCATGGGGTGAGGAGGAAGAGGATGGCATTTTTTTGTCTCTTTGTTCATGTTTTCTCTTCTTTGGTGAAGGTCACCCATTCTGTGGTGATAAAACATTGTGATAATCTTCATATCCCGAGTCTGAAAGTGCAGACACAAACTAAAATTTACCTCCACAGCATGCAAATATCTATGAGTTCTCTTCTCCACCTTTGGCGTATGTGTCTTTGGTCACATACATAAAATACGATTAGGCAGAACAGCGACGGCCATGTATTCAAGATGGTGGTGCAACATGGCAGCTTCCACAAACCGGCACATGTATTTTTAATGGATTTATTTTTATTTTATCATAATACATCAATTTATTGGAAAATGTAATTGTAAACTAATCAATATATATTCATAGGTACAACATTATTTTATTAAATAACTTCAAAAAATCTGTACCTTAAACATAGTGCAGTGACTGCGACTTTAGTCACTGTGTTTCATTCTCATTTGGTTTATTCAATCTCAGCATGCATCTGATTCAAATGGTAATTTCTTTTCTTTTGCTTTCTGTTGTTTCATTTCCTTGAATGCATGTTTTTTCTCTGAATCTTGGCTTGAAACTAGAAATGAGGATTATTGAAGTTTTTAGAACAAACCAATACAGTAATTTCAGGTGACTTTGTCTAGCATAAGACCCTGACCCTGGGGGGGGGGTTGCTGCGCAGCACTGTCAACCAAATATTGAACAGAGAGGAGGATGAACTTATGCAATTCTATGCGGTGAAACGGTACATTAGTGAAAAGGAGAGGGAGGGAGAGTCTCCTGTGCTGTTGTAAAATAGACTAACACAGATACAGTTAAGACTGTGTAGACACTAGATGCAACTATATAAATGCAACTGTAATTACTAACAGAGTCAGTATTGATCACACACTTGATGATGAGACGATGAGAAATTTTTTAGCAATTTCTTTTGGGTTCCAGACATTTCAGAGTGATAATTTGCCACTTCTATCTAGTTTGTCTTTGTAAATTAAAGTTTGGATTTATTGCCATTGATTCACTGAGAAAACAGACATCATCTTGGGTCCTTAGATCTTTTAAGGGTGTGGACCGGCCAGTTACTCCTATACAGGAAGTTTGGCCTGGCTTTAAAGGACCAGAGTTCCTGATTCCAGCGGATTCCCCAAAAGGTAATGCAGGAAGTGACTGAGTCGATTGTGAGGAGCTCTAACTACCCCTTCCCCCCTCCAAAAAACTAATCCCGCTACTGCTGATGAAACCACTGTCTGAGTAACCTTGCAGGTCAAGTGAAAATTTTCAGTAACACTTGTTAACAGCAGTTCTCCTCTGGATCCTTTGGTAATTGGCTAAAATGAATTTGCCCCAGGGATCTGTTAATTTTAAGGGCTAGCGTAACCTGTAAGAACCATTAAAGAGATGTAACACTTATCCACAAGGGCTCCTTTACTGTTTTGCAAAGAGTCAAAAATGCAATGTCCACAATTTAAACTTTCAAATGCAGGATATTTTATTTGAGCAATTTAGCAGGGGCAAAGCAAAAGGTCAATCAAATAGTAAAAATCACCTAATTATCTTAACCTAACTAACCTACTCTATACTAATGCTGAATTCTGATACTGATTTTCAGATGTATTGAGAGAGAAGAGAGTTTACGCTGGGGCCCACAGCGTAGTTCTCTTAAAGAAAGAATCCAGATGGGGAAGTTCAAGTACAAGATCCCTCAACTCCATTCAGGTTAACTCCAACACGGCAAAAGTGAGAGGAAGAGCCAAAAATTATAATCCAGTCCAGTCATAAGCCTACAGTGGTGGGCAGTGGTTAATCTTCTGGCACTTTTCACTGAAATTTATAACTGAACTCCAAACTCCTTCAGATGTTGTTCTCTACTCCGTCCACAAGAGCACAAGAAGCCTGAACCTTCCTAAGCAGCTCCCGTTTATACGCTTTTGTCCATATGCTTTACCTTTTCCCCCTTCTAGCTCTCTCTTTCTTACTCTGGTTTTCTGAGCCACACATCTTTCCACACACACTTCCACACACACGCTCACCTTTTCCTCCTTATTGGCACATCCAGTACTTTCCGTGTCACGCACACCCCGTCTGAGCAGTGACCTTCTGCACTTCCTCTTTTCATCTCACATGTAGACAGATCAGCACAGCTCGTTTTCTTACTTAGCACGTCAAAGTGTTTTACTATATCACTCCATAATACAGCTCTGTAAGCAGGTGGACCGTGTACACGGTCATTTGTACTTTTCTGTTCTCCTTATAAAACTTTTGGGAAAACTTCTGAGCTATAAGCACATGACACTAAGAACTAACACAGAGTACTGAGCTGCAGGTGATCTGACAGACTATGAGAAAACAAAGCTATCCTGGCTTTAGCAGTGCTAATGACTGTATGCACAAATGACCCTTTAAAGAGCAGCTTTATTTAGTCATGTATGTTTCACGCGAGGCAGCACAGATTACTGCCAGAGCTTCTGAGACACAGAAATGCCAAACGAGACATTTTTTCCATCCCATCTTCCCTGCTCAATCTTTTATTCCACAACTTGTTTTTTCCCCAATGTGCTGTGCAGTCAGGCATCTGTCTGCTTTTTTTCTTTTGCATAGTTTTACCTGTCTATGAGTGACTGAAGACTACCTGCCGTCAGAGGTGTGAAACCCATATGTGGAGAAATGGACACATCTCCCTTTCATGTGTTCCTCCTTTATGCCCACCATCTTTCCTCTAATGTATGAAACAAAACAAAAGTGAGACTGAGCACCATCACAAAGGTTATTAAAGAAAAAGAAAGCTTTGCCCCTCGAGCAAAGAGCAAACACGAGAGTTTAATAATGAATGATAGTGAGGAGCATGTCAAAGTAAATTCAGTCTGTTGAGCAGTACCCTGTGAAATGTTTCACTGTCAGCAAAATTCCCTGCAACTGTTACAGAAAACACGGATACAGTGGTTTTCCAAAAGCTCAGATGCCTCTTACCATCTGTCGGATCTGCTTTTGTGTCATCCACCTTTGTAATCCCCAGCTGTCAGGGAAAGGAAGGCTAACGCAGTTGCTTAAGTGGATGTGTCACTGTCTACCAATTATTCCAGTCATTTGTGCTCATCACTTGCTTTGTCCCCGTGGCGATGCCTTACTTTAAAAAAAAAGAAAGAAAAGAAAATCCTCTTGCTCCCTGCAGTGAACCCCACAAAGCATCTTGTTAATTCTATCAATTAAGTTGTGATCTGTGCTCTTCGAACCAGTCCTACCAATAGTGGTGTGCGATACTTCAAGATTTGGTATCGATCCGATACCAAGTAAATACAGGGTTCCTATCGCCGATACTGATACTGACGTACTTTTTAATAATTATGAAGAATTTTCATGACGTTTAAGTGTTTTGTGATTTTTTCCTTTGGATCACTAATTAGTTAAAACCCAGGATAGAGTAGGGCAAAGTTTATAGGTAAATAGAAAATACTTTATCAAAATAAAAGTTTTTGTCTGAAACAATAGAACAGCAACAAAACAATTTTCCCCGTACATTGATGTCTGGATTTTTTTTTTCTTAAATGAAGTGTTCAAAATGATCACTCAAGAACAAATGAAACCTTTTTTCTTCAGGTAGAAAGTATAATACAAAAATGCAATAAAAAATCCCTTCATTCACTAATTTTCTGGATTTTTTCTTAAATAAACAAGCTGTTAAAAAATTATCACTTCACAATGTTATAAAACATTTAAAGCAAGTAAACTATGTTACGTGTCGCGTGACGGTATAACGTCAAAACAGTGCGGCGAGGCGAGGAGCAAAGTGTGCCTGCTCTGCACTGTGACAGGAGCAGCAGACGGTCAGCTCGCATCTTCGCTGAAACTGCAGCGCTGCGTACAGGAGAGAAACTGAAGCTAAAGGATTGATCTCATTACCCTGGTATTGATCAATATCAATACCAACGCTGGCATCGATATTATTGATATTTGGATCGATCCGCCCACCACTACCTACCAACACAAGTGTTCACTTGTACACATGTACCTCACACAGCCGGATCACGTTCCTTTTTACCTCCTCTTTACATGACGTTACTCAGATTATTTCCACTTGCTGTAAAAAGCCTGCTGTTTATATGAAGTGTGCTCTGTGTCACCCTTAAAAATACAAATAAACAGAAGACAAAATCATAATCATTTACAAGAAGTTTTTTTTTTCTAAACTCTTCACACTGCCAACACAGCAGAAGTCACTGTGGCGATTCTAAATTTGTGTTCAGTTCCTACATAACAAAAATAGACAGCAGAGAGCAGTTTGCTGTACTGTACCACAGCTACAATGCTGTGCAAAATCTTTAGGCACTTGTTGAGAAACATCTATAGTCTTCTTCATCATGCAATTGTCACAGACTGTAGTTGTAAGCAGAAACCAAACGCAGACATGCAGAGGCAGGCAGAGGTGAGCTGAGAACAAGCTGTTTATCGACTGAGAGCAGAAAATCCAGCAAAGCCCAAAAGGAGTAACTAGGAAACACCAAACAACGGAAACCTAAAGCTAGAGAAACATGCAAACTGAAAAGGGCAGTTAGGGAAACACGGGGGCCTGGGTCACAGAAACAGACAAGGGGACGCGGTAAGGCAGTGATTAGTAATGTTGAAGGTGAATTAAATAATTACTTATGAATGATAAACTAAAACAAGCTACAAAATAGGAAACCTTATCACCCACTTCCTTCCTTCACAATAGGTGAACGTCTTTCAACAGAAGGGACATACTGTTCAATGCTAGCAGGGCAAACCTTATTCAGTCAAATAAAATATGTAGTCCCTGACTGACTTTAAACAGTATTTAGATCAAATCCATCAGATGACATCATAAGGTATCATGTGGGCAGCATGTTAGCAGAGGAGCAGAAGCAGCGCTGGTGCTGCATCCATGTCTACACAAGACTGAGTGTTGAGCTGTACTGCGGGTCACCTGCATTCAAAGGCCAAAGCATAATTACTGCGATCATGTGCTTAAAATGCATGAAAATATGGTCAACTTTATGGGTGCATGATGTGAGTAAAACTTGAGTCAGCAAATGAAAAGGCTGAAACCATTTCACAGACACAGTGTGACATTTGGATAGTAGCCATCTAGCGGTGGGAAAGTCTCTTGCTGGTTAGTTTGACAAAAACAAAGGCTTGAGGGAAAGTGGCTGCCATTGCAGGGCTTTCGCACTGACTTCCCCATGTTCCTTGTCCTCTTGGGCAATCAAGCTCCGGTCTTTATGGAGCTCCACGGGAGGCAGCTTCCCTAAGGAGCTGCTGTGAATCACTCATAATGAGGCAGCCATTTTGAGAGTACCTATAAAGAGCCATCTCTCCCTCCATCTCTCTCTGGTCCCATGCTGAAGATCCGATTCTCTCTGAATCTTTCCCTCTCATTTGCTGCACTCCAACACATTATTATTAAGAGCCTTTGGGGGCATTAATTGCACTCATTGGGAGAGGGGGGATGCCACTTTTGCCAAGCTTTTGAAGTTGCTTATTCTCTCAAACAATGGATTTTTAATGTCCTCTACCCTCCCCCATCACCACCATCACCAACTATCCCCTAAATTCTGAGAAACAGTTGGTGATGAGAACAACAATAAACTGGCATACTTATAAGAACAAATGGAACAATTACTGAAAAGTGTGTATAATTCTAAATACTGTTGTTTCTGCAGGTTAAATGAAACTACTGTGATTAAAACAATCAAATCCAATGAAGATCCTTCTTGTCCTCCTGCTCAGTATGCAGAAACCGACCGAATGGTGTTGCCTCAAAAGACTGAAACCCATTAAAATGTATTTGCAGTTAAAAAAGAAGAAGAAAAATCACAGATGCAGAGTTTTCAAGCAGCTTCTAAACAACTGGCTGCTCTTTAGCGGCTTTAAGGGATATGACAAAAATAGTCTTTACATAATATTATTTTTTAGAGGGAAGCCTGAACTGAGGGGTCCTTCATCACAACCAGTGTTGACATTAACTCGGTGCATGGCAACAAATAGCTAAAAATGTCTGAACGTCAAAGCTAAAGCTTGTATCAATAATATATGGATAGTTACATGTTTCTTGAACCCAAGTTTCAAACACGTACTATAAAGATGACACTAACATGACATACTTTATGGGTTATCAGAACAATTATCTATTATTTATCATATAACATTTTCTTTCTCTCATCCAATCAGTCCGTATCTACTCCACTACTTCATTAAAAGCATGTGTTTGCATCGCTTTTGTGAGGAAACATTTAATAATCTGACTCCTTCTAGATGATCTACACACTCAGGAAACTCTTGAAAAAGAGATTTTAATCTCTAATCTGGTTAAATAAAATGAAAAATAAAATCTTAGCTTCCCTTAACAATGACAGTGACTGTGGAGCTCTGACCTTTCTGCCCCAACGAGACAATTAAACCATTTTTAAGTACTGTGCTAACAAAACAGCATGCAGGTACATGCATCAAAGGTGAAATAAAAAACAAACTAGACCAACACTTTAACCAGAGGGTGGGTGTGTATGTTTTATTGGTAGCATGACTCCAGGCCACAGAAGTTATTGAAATAATTAGTAATAGAGCTAAATAACACCAAATCACTGCGAGTGCCTGGTGGCTGTGGATGCAGTAATGAAAGGGCAGCAGCATTAGCATTAAAGATGAACATTTTATCACAGTTGCATTAGGTTTTTTGGAGACATGCAAAATAATCACTTAGCACTGCTCCTATATTGCCAATCAATTGCATGATGTTTGTAAGGGGAAACTTTTTTTTAAAAAAAAAGAAACATATGTAAACTGTTTAAATTAATTCTCACAGAGTCAATGAACAAGGTCTATAAATAGCGTATAACAACGTTTAGATGCTGAATAGCACAAGCTATATATACTCAGGGAAATGTCAATCAGTTTTTATCATCGCCACATTTTGCTTTCACATTGCTTTTTGCTTTGGTTTTCTGACTGCTGGAAACCGAGCCCACTGTATGTTTTACAGTCCTGGTATTTCTTCTCAAATTCCTTTTACAGCAGCGCTCTAAAGAAACAGAGGGCATCCTGGACTAATGACAGCTAGCTGTACAAAAGTCAGAATTTAACTTTTTGGTTTAATGAAGTGTTTGTATCATTTATGTTGATTTGGATTCGTATCTGTGCCATATAAATTAAAACACAATTCTGCTTAGAGAACACAAGGCATTTTACTGAGTTAGGCTAAGCATAAATTTAAGAAATGTGCCAAAAATCTAATGTATTATAGTCAAAAGATTACTCATAAATACCTTAAATTAAGGCAGACAAATATACACAAAACTTTATAATGAAAATACAACCAGACTTTTGCATGTTTAGGAAAATGTTAGCAAATAAATAAATGTCTGCAGACATTGAAATGGAAGAGCATTGGTCGAAATAGAGCTGGAAAAAAATCTTGACTACACATCATAAAGAACAGGAAACCCAGCACATTTGTGAAGTAGATCATCTATTCTTGCCAACACAATTAAGTGGATATCGTGATTATTCCAGTACTATAGCAACTTTAACCAAAACAACAGTTAATCCCTTGGAAGCACAACATAGCTGAATCAGTCCTTTCTCTGCAAATACAATAGTGTACCCATGAAGAGCCCTTCAAACTCAGACTCATGAAGCTCACTAATATGCAAAGTTGGCCTCTCGTCCTCTGCCTCGAGTGGCCATGAGCTTTACCAATTCACATCAAAGCAATCTCATTGTCTGCCTTTCTTTTATCCGCTGTTGTTTCATGCAAGGGAGGTCAAAGAAATGAATTCAGACAGGCTAGGACTTTGAAGCCCTACCACCAAACCTGGGTGCTTGGTTTGTTCAGTCCTCACTTTTGTCTATTTTGGCTACATGAAAGGACATAACAAAGATGGAGCTTCCTCTAAGAATCTCAGCTGGGTACGTTCATTATCAAAAAGCGGCCACATGAACTTTGTGATACATGTGACACCACATCATGCTTATTCTCATCAGTAGTTTGAAGACATGAATATCAGACAATGTCTAAAGAATCACATCAGGGCATTTTAAGTTGCCCTTTGTGGCATGTAACACATAACAGGAGATGTTCTCGCTGCTGGAAGGTACTGTGTTGGTATTAGCAGGGGTTAAAGTGTGCCGGAACGATCTTCAATTAATGAGTTATTAAACCTGCAGGAAGCTGAGAAATTATGCTTAAATATTGTCTATTTAAATTTGAGCTGTTGATGCCGTTTAGTTTCACTAGCCAAATCTCATCCTTCACACTCGGTTTATATTGATTAGTGGTTGGAAAGCAGTCGTGGTAGTTCATGTAACATCGGCTCATAGCTAATGATTTTGGCTAAATCCATGAGGAGCAGTAAACTTCAGAGTCAGCAGCAGCAGTATAGGTGCACACCATGTGCACAAAGAAAAGCTGCTGCATTTTACAATATATATCATGTGGGGGGTTTTTCTAAGTAATTTCCCACAATTGCAAAGCTACATTTATCTTAGGGTCAGCATTCGAAGCTTAGTGGGTGTTGGTGTATAGGATACAGTTCTGAAGCCCAAAAGGCTTGTGTTAGAATCTCATACAAGATGATTATTTTTCAACTGTCTTTCGTACTATTTGACTTTCACTTACTGATTACTCTTGTTTTCATTTTTAAACAAATGGGTTTTAGTATTTAACATTTACCAAATGTTAAAAAAATACAGTGTAATGCAACAAAAGCTTTAATGTGGCTCTGTAAATGCAAGGGCAGGCCCTGTGGCATAATATATATATATATATATATATATATATATATATATATATATATATATATATATATATATATATATATATATATATAAAAACAAACTTAATCTCCATACATCAGCTCTACTAAAGCTCAAGAAAACAGGTTGTTTGAACAGCCCAACTATTATGCAATTCTTGACATTTGATTTAAATGTGCAGGTTGTTTTTCCTCATTTGCTATGGGGGAGAAGGAGGAGTAAGCAGAGCTGAGAGGAAGCAAGTGTTTTTGCAGATGCTAGAAATGTATTTTGACAAGAATAATCTTTGAAATAAAGAGTTCTTCGAGGAGCAACATTGTACATATTTTATTGTTCATCTCTCTAGACCCATTGTGTTGTTGTTTATGACACATGTCCATTGTCAAATAGGTCTTTTAGAAAACAACATAGAAGCAGATTATATTTGTTTTTATGACTGCAGGACAATTTTACTGAAACATCTGCAAAAAAGAGTGCAGTTTTGGATGCAGTTTTTTATTTATTTATCTTGCTTTTGTGTCAACATTCTAGGACACAAAAGGAAAAAGGGAGTTTTCTGTTAACTCAAACAAATCAATGCTTCAACTTTCATTTTAAAATTAGTCTCTCTCCAACCACAGTTTAACACCAAGTGTTTTAGTTGCTTAAATGTAAAAGGATGCTTCTTCTGTGTCCAAGCTGTTTCCACAATTTCAGTGCTAAGAAAATAAGCAAATAAGTCTTTACTCAAAAAATTTAAGGAACACTTTTTATCAGAGTATCAAGTCAGTAAACCTCTGTGATACTGATGTGGTCAGTAAGTATCAGAGGGGGCTGTTAATCAGTTTCAGCTGCTTTGGTGTTCATGAAATTACCAGCAGGTGCTCTAGAGGGGCAACAATGAGACACCCCCAAACAGGAATGGTTTTACAGGTGGAGGACACTCACGGTTTTTCCTCCTCATCTTTTCTGTTTTTCACTAGTTCTGCATTTGGCTAGGGTCAGAGTCATTGCTGGTAGCATGAGGTCATACCTGGACCCTACAGAGGCTGCACAGGTAGTCCAGCACAGTCTCAGAGCATGGAGGAGACTCCAGGAGACAGGCAGATACTGTAGGAGAGCTGGACAGAGCACTGCAGAGCTACAAAATGATCTACAGCAGCCACTGGTGTGAATGTCTCTGATCAAACAATCTTGAGGGCGGCCTGAGTTAGCAGGTCCACCCTGTGCTTTTCACAGATGAGACCAGGTTCCTTCTGATTCCTTCATGTGGTGAGAGTATGCAGGCAGTTCCTGGAAGATGAAAGGATTGATTGATTGAAGGTGACTGGACCCACACTGGCATGACCTAAATCCAATAGAGCACCTCTGGTGCCTATGTTTTAGTCCATGTGACACCACCAGGTCACACCTCAGACTGTCCAGAAGCTCAGTGATGCCCTGCTCCAGATCTAACGGGGGATCCTCCAGGATACCATCCACTGTCTCATTAGGAGCCCCGCCATTGTCAGACATTCATACAAGCATGTACAAACTAGTGAGTACCATTCTGAGTTTTAGATGTGCCTGCCTTATCATTTTTTCACTTCAAGACCCCGTTTACACGAGAACATTTTCAGTGGAAACGGTGTAGTGTTACCATTTTCGTTTTCAAAAAGTAGCATGTTCAGATGGAAATGTTTCAAAAATGATCTACGTTTAAATGGAAATGCAAGACATGTTAAAAACGCTATAAATCCCATTGCCAGGCCACAAGTTGTAGCACTACATTTTGAATAATGTAGTATTACAGCCTTGCAGTGCTCAGGATTCATTGCAGTTCTGTTTTTTCCTTTACTTTCTCTTACCGACACACACTATTAGCATGCCCTGCACATTTGAGGCCTAAAGTTTGCACCACACCAATTCATACATACCCCCAAAACTTAAAAGTTTGATATTCAAAGGTTTGGCTCTTTGCATATATCTATAGTATAATTACTGTCAAAAATTCTGCCCCATTATCACTACAAATCTGGGTGAGTATATGTAGGGAAAAAGCAAACCAAAAAAAAAAAAATTCCACAAAATGAATTTTGTAGGAAAGATTTGTAATGTACATGAGCAAAGGTGCTGAGTCATCCAAGAAATGTGCACTTCCTCTATGCCTTCATCTAATCACACTCTTTGTCTGTGGGAGCTCTCCTCTGGCCCAGCCCTGGCTGATCTATAGTATCTTCGGACACTGGCCACTCATGTACAGTACTGCTCCCTATCCAACTGCTGCTCTGTGAGTTGGAGAGAGAGAGTATGGAAAAGGAGAGCAATATAGAGGGTGTTTGTGTGTGTGCATGTGTGTGTGTGTGTGTGCGCGCGTGCAACTCTATGCATGTGTGCATGCTTTACAGAAGCACAAGGAGCCAGGGAGGTAAACGAGTGCCCGAGGGAGACCACCCTGGGAGAAGAGGAGGTGGTAGGAGGACAGGTCGAGGAAAAGTAAGATTAATGATGCTTGGGAAAACGAGTGCTCCTGCTGGCCCAGACTTTAAAGACAGCGGGAGTTAGTTGCTGGCTGCTGGTCCAATAGGGATATGTTTCCGGCATCCAAAGTTTAAAAAACATTCAAGGAGCTTGGCTGAAGCTCAGGCAGACAGACTCTGGTCGCCCCAGATATGTAGAGGATAAGACTGGTGTCCAGGCAGAAGTGTTTAAGGCAACTGATCCCTAAGGCCTAATTCTTGAATTGTCTGCCACCCTTGAACGAATCATAGAAGTAGATGCTACGTCAGGTTTTAAGAAGTTCTTGGTGGCCTCCCGGTGCCCATAAATCACACCAGTCTATGTGTTGGAAATGAGCACGTTTGATGATGTAGCTAGACTGGAAGAAAAACACACTGCTCAGCCTGAAGGCAACCAAACTCAAACGGAGGTTCACAGTAGCTTCCATTCTGGACTCAATTTATCTGTCACAATCAGACGAGAAGCCACAGCTGCAACCAGGACACACACAGAATATTTAATAAAACAGAGGTTGTTAGGTGTTAATAGCACTGAGGAGTAAACATTTTACTGTGCAGATAAAAATTGAGCTGTTGGAAGATTCCTGCATGACCCCAGCAAATAGTGCACACGGAGAGGTGATAGCATCTCAGGCGTACTCCTACATGTTGAAGTCACATATCTTTGTGTGTACACATCAAATTCTTACTCACACTGTGGGGAGAGCACCACAGACAGACAGATGTATGGAGGAGATAATGTGAGAAGACAGTCAGCCATTATAGAGAGTGCTTGGGAAAACAAGCATATAAATGCTTATTGTATTACACAACAGGGAGTTTATTGAAGTTGTGGAGGTGGCTTCACATTCCAATCTTTCCTTTAAAAGAACTGCTTAAATGCCACCCTTCCTGACTGCGTGGTCACCAGCAGCAGGAGCAGAATCCACTAAATGACTTTATGACAGCAATTTATCACCTTTGTTGTCGCCCCCCAAAAGCAAATTTTGTTGATTATCCAGTGATTCAATAAGAAAGGCCGAATGATTGAGTATGGGCAATTTTGTTTCCCTGTACAACAGAAAGGATTCACATTAAAAAAAAAAGGAGAAGAAAAAAAATTGAGGATATAGCAGGTTATTTTGGTGCGATAAAACATATGAGCATGATTAGAGCTGAACTAGGTCATTACCAGATTTATAATGTTGCTGGTTTTAGCTTCTTAAAAGTACAATTTTCTAATTTGTTCATCATGGGAGCAAATCTATTTCCATTTTGGTCACTTTTATCAACAACTGACCAAAAGCATAATCTACAGATACTGTCCAAAGTTTTCCCTTTTTACATTATAGGAGAGCTGAGGTGCTTCATGGTTACAACATGCAGATGGCGGAACATGTGACACCTACTGTACTCACTGACAATGAATGCCTGATTTTTACCTGTTGGTGTTTACCCGTTTCAACATGGTTGGAAGTAATCCAAACAAATGCAAATAAATATAAATGATAATTGTGTGATGCAAATTAACAGAGATTTGTTGGTTTTTGCATCCCTTTGGAATTATTACATTGGCAAACATGCACTCAGCACTGCCAGGTTTCATTAGTGGCCTGTGTCACGGTGACATCATTACTCAGGCACATCTCATCTGCATTTTTGATAACATTTAATTACTAACAATTTGCAATAGGAACGTCTAACTTATTAGAAAAGACAGAATGGCATTGGCCCCATTCTGTATATGGTACACCTCATATCGTCATCTGATATTTACACTGATTGTCATGCATATCTTTTCTGGAATTTGTAAATGTATAAATCATAACCCTGAATAGTTACTAAATCACTACTAAATAATATATTGAGCAGATATTTTAACCCTGAAATTGATATCAATAGTAACTTTTAATTGTAAACATAGAAATTAAAAAAGGCAGGGCAATACTTTACCTTAAAGAAATGAATGGCCACACCTGTGGTGTGCAGCGACTACTTGCAGCATTTTATATCGAGCATCTTTCTTTGAATGTAGCATGCAAATATCTGGGAAGATTCCCCTCCTCTGCCCTCTGCTGTGACTGTGTTTCACCCTCAGTTAATGGTGCAGAATGGTAAGGCGCGCCAGATAAGAAATAAAAACTTAAAGCATCCATCTGTTAAAATGTACATGTAACGTACAGATGAATGTGAAAATTAAGAATGGTGTACATTCACAACCTGGCCTCAATCACACAGTTTCTATATGCAAATACACAGAAAAAGAAACTTTTTGAAGTAAATGTTAATCAGTCACCATATAAATGGACTAGTTCTTGTATAGCGCTTTTCTACTCTGAGCACTCAAAGAACACGTTCATATTTACACAAGCACTTCCATGTGTATCTAAGCTAAGTGCTTTTACTGTCTAACAGTCACATACATTCATACTCCAACACTTGTGTCAGAGAGCAACTTGGGGTTCAGGTTCTTGCCCAAGGATACTTTGGCATGCAGCCCGGAGCAGCCTGGAATCAAACCGCTGACCTTCTGATCAGTAGGTGACCTGCTCTACCTCCTGAGCTACAGCCACTAGATGTTACAGATCTTTTTTCTTTCTTTTATTTGCTTTAAACAGAATGCACCAGGTGCCTTCAGGGCTCTACCGTCTTCAAAAACAGGTACACATTTCTATAGCCAGTATTTCCAAAATGGGACACTTTGCTACAAACCAATCCAAATAGGAAAAAGCATCACAGTCCTGAAAGAAAGCTCTATGAATTTGATTTTGATATTAACTGTCCCTTTAATATCTGACTGTATTCAAGTAATGTCTAAAAGTTCAGATCTACCATCCACATGGCTTTTTAAGTTTAACCAGTTTGGTTGTGCAGTGGTCCACAAGACTACAGACTGTAGCTGTTTATTGTCACCAGGGGGCAGTGTCACAAACAACTGGTCTGTGAGGTACTGGTGTTTATGCTGTTGTTGGTCCTCCAGCCAGCTGGGGAGAATATTACAGAATATTAGAGATGAATTGAAACAGTGTTAAAAACAATGAAAACTGTCCTCTGAAGCCAGCATCCTTGTTCTCATGCTGTATTTTTGGATCTTTCATTTATTTATTTTTATTGTATTTTCATGTGTCATGGATGCTGTTGTTCCTCCCTTCCTTGTTCTGGGACATTTTTTAGACAGTCAGACCTATGCATACTGTCTTCCACATCAGACTGCATACTGTTGCGTTCTTAGAGGACTTCACGCAAATATGTTTGCATTGTTGCATACCTACGCTCTGCTATGGCACTGTTAAATAAGCATAAAGTTATACTTAGAGCGAACTCCTAACTGTCACGTCATTATGTTTGCTGCAGCAAAAATGTTGCAAACACAGTGGCATTTTTCAGTGGCTGTAACTGTTACCATGTTTACCAACTGTTCAGGCTGCTAATCTGTTAGTTACATCACTTCCCACATTGACAAACTTAGTACTGACATCATTTCTCTAGTCCAATCATTTTCTGCTCTGTGAGCCAATCAGCTTCTGTTCTTTATGCTTTGGTAAATATCAGTGCTTACCTGTCATTCTGCCTCTCAGACTTGTTCTCCCCCATCTCCACCTCACCCTGGTCTCTCAGAGCCCGTCTAAGCCTCTTCATGTCATTTTCATGTTCACCATCACTGTCTACATCCTGCCCTAATTCCTATCATTGCTGGGTCTGTGTTCTGTTGTGATGGTTCATCTTAGTCTAATTGTCAAATAGCTTCTATTCAAATTCTGCATCTCAATAAATCATGTCCATGTTTTCCAAATGATCTCCTTATTGAAATCTGTCATAGCTGCTGCTATTCACATGCACACACACACACACACACACACACACACACACACACACACACACACACACACACACTCACTCTCAGGTATAACACAAACATTTTTCAGTTCTGTTTATGGCTGAACAGAACCTCTCTCTGCTGGCTCTGCTGTCCTACTATTAGCGTTAGCATCACAGCTGCTTTTTGGAGTACAAGTTTTCTGAAGTTTTACATTCAAGTATTCAAATAAAGTATTTTCTCATTAAATATGATTAATATCCAATTGACAAAGAAAGCAAAAATGCCTAAATGTATTATTTTCTTTTCAAAAGCTGTCTTATGGAAGCAAAATAGCACAAAATCTCAAAATTGATCAAAGCACAAAAAACAAACAATAAAACAAAAACCGTGTTTTCACCTCTAGTATCGCTCACCATTAAAAACTCATAAGGGACTATACGAATTTATTGTGTTCCACTCATCCGATTTTCTTTTATTGTATGTAATCTTAACCGTCAATATTTGCTCCTTTTTGTCCCCCCTCACCTCCATGTCTATGTAAGACTGAAAGCATCACAGGGATATAAAAGAAACATTATCAGGAAACACAAATTATTTCCTGCCATGTTGTCCAGAAATAAATTACTTCTCATTTGTGATCTGAGCAGCAGTGACTATTATCCCGCCAAGAAACACTGGTTTATCATTTTTACTAATTTATAGTCTACTTCTCTCTTCTGACTGGCACTTATTGTTATCTTGCACATGATAAAACTCACTGTGAATAAAAACCAACTAGAAAACTGCTCATATTTAATATGCATAATATGCATTAAATGAAAGCTGCCCGAGCTTCTGTTTGAGATGTATTTTTAATTTCTCCTAGATACTTGTGATTAGATGGACCTGATATGTATATAAACTAAGATTCCTCTTTGAGCAGGAAGTTGTATTTTGTTACATGGTTGTTACAAACTTTTGTGAAGAAAAAATGTCCTAAGACGTGGACAATAGGATTATTTTATAGTATAACACAACAAAAACAACATGACTTAACAAAGTATGAAACACTATGGAGCAGAATAAAATGTAAGGTGCAGCAAGGCCAAAATGTAATGTCCCCATATGTGGACGCAGGGTCTCAGGAGGTTAAACATGCGTGTCAACATAAATGACTGAGACTTCACTCAGAAATGTTATTTTCTTTTTCTTTTTTCTTATCAGTATATCATCAGTAATTGTTGGTTGCTGGATGAAATACTCTTAAAAACAACTTAGCTAATGTTTGTGTTATTTGGTTGATTAGTAAATTGGCTCATTTTCCTATAAATATTTGCTTTCTCTCTATGTAATTATTAATAATTGCACTCTTTTTTCCCATTTCATTTGTGCTTTATTTTCACAGTGAAAAAATCAAAGCCATCAGGGAGTTTTTCAGCCAAAATTAACTATGGACTCAAAAGTTTCAGTGTCATAAGGAGAAGTCAAGGTGAAGTGTGGAGGGCAACTGTCCATGCTGGATGCTGAATGCTGTATTGAACGCTGGGGGAAGAAATTAAGAAGCGTCATGCGGGGCTCAGTGTCAGATCTGAGTCAATTCTAGACTCCGCTGTGCTGCGGTGGAGCAGTAATGAGCACCAGGCGGAAACACAGGGTCCTTAATGGGATTACACAAGGAGACGGTAATCTAGGGAAAGCAGGTGGGGAATTAAACATGATCAGAGGGCTGCAGTGAAAAGTGTGGAAGAAGAGCTGAGAGTTCTGCACAAAGAGTGAGACACAATACAAGAAAGCGAAACAACCACTGAAAGTCAAATTCTATCACAAAACAAGCTGATAATAAGCACCCATTATCATTTCTGCTGTCCTTGTCTGTTACTTTAAGGACTAACTCAAATGATCTTTTGTTTTTTTATGGAAGATTTCAGATGATAGAAACTCATTTCCTTGTAAGGCCAAGCTAAACGTTCATAAAATGCCCCAGTTCATTTCACTGATACCAACACTGATACCATGCATGTGTGTTAGGCAGTTGTTTTGCTTGAGATAGATACATTACCAATATACAATATCTGTCTGGCTAAAGCCCATTAGTCTGACACACACTGAGCTGTACAGCTGGAGGAGTGAAAGCACCCTTTGATAATCAGCCAACCCCAGAGGACACCAAGTGCTTCATTTGAATGAAACAACAATTAAATTACTTGCTGCAGTTTTTGCTGGCCTTATTAAATCCCTTACTGTGAATGGACTATTTCCATTTTGTAATATAGCCTCTAAAACTGCAAATTGATTTAGAAATCTTATATTGTTAATGCAAATTCCAGAAGCTATGACCTTGCCTGTGAAGGTAGATGACATCTTAACTGGTTTGGAACATCACCAACTGCAACTCAGTAAATTCACTGAAATTAAGATCTGTTCAGGGATAAACAAAGTTAGTTGAGGCTGCAGTTTATTGAGATGCTATTTAAAGAGGTGGTAAAATGTATTTACGCCATAACCTTTGCCTTGTTTGGACAGATGTCATTTCTTCTTCCTTTTTTTAATTTCCTTGAGTTTGGAGGATAATGTTCTATTGCAGTCAAACAATCACACAAATCAATGTTTTGACTTCTTTATTTTTTATTTGAATCAACATAATAAATAAATAAATAAATAAATAAATAAATAAATAAATAAATAATTCCCTTTTCACACACCTCCAGCTTCATCCAAATCACATGCCTGCAGGTTCTTTTTTCTTCTTACTTGCATGCTTTTCAGAGATTTTCGCATGCCAAAACGACGTGCCCAACTGACTGCAGAGAGCCTCGTGCACGCCCTTTTTCTACTGTGTTTCTACAGTCACAGACAGTTACAGTGACACCGAAAACCTGTGTACGCCTCCTGGAGAACAATGGTCAGGAGTCAGTGAGGGGATCAGTGAGGACTTTTAAATAGAATTGCTAATAGCACTGGTATCCAAAAAGTCTTAATATCAACCCCAAAAAGCTGCAGGCAATGATATAAAGCTCAGAGAAGAAACCTGGTTTGTTATAAATTTTATTTCATCTCTGGTTTTCAGGCTTTGTAGTTAGTTTTACTGCCACCTTTTTAGTTTCCCACCATTTTTCTGCATCACCTGTGTTCAGTCAACCAATCTCTGACCTCAGTAATGGATAACCCCGTCAGTCTTTCTTACTGCAGTCTGTCTTTCTAATCATTCTTTACTATGTATTACTCGTATCCTTGCATTTTTTTCTCAGCTTACCGAGGTATAATCTCTTGCCTGCTTTTTTTTTTTGCCTGTCATCTGCCTGCTGCCTGATTTGATAGACTCATGTCTCTGTGTGACCCCTTGCTTTTTAGGCTTCCTGGTTTCCTGCGCCCTGTGATTGGGTTCTAATTCCTGAATCATCAGCCTTTCCTCTGTGGTTATCTTTCCTCCGCAGTAGAAAAGATAACCACAGTACATTTCTATAAAATGCCAATTAATGAAGAACAAACCTAATTTATGTGCTGCTACTTGCAAATGCCTTGTCTCTTCCATAGCTTACAGATCTCTATATGATAATGAGCTCTCGCTTCCTCCTTAGAGACAGAGAAAAAAGTCTGACTAATGTCAGTCCGTCTTCCTTACTGTTGAGTAAGGGAGATGGTGTTGATTCTGTGCTTGCTTGTTACAGTGCCAGGCACTTTATACTGTGTTTTGTCAGGGTCTGGACCAGTTGATGTATTTGAGGCTTTGGATTTCAGCACACACTGATGACGTGTTCAGTGGAAATAAAACAACGTGGCAGCAAAACCATATATTAATCATCCTACCGTCTATCAGACTGAAGGCTTCATAAAATGAAGACCTTTTTTTCTGCTGAATGGTAAAAATCATGTTGTAATGTGTGATATTCCAGTAACACAGATAAGAAATAAAGTGAAGATGATTTAAGTATTTTTTTGTAATGAAAATCATAAACAGTGATTAGCGATAATGGGCACTGCTGTGCAAGTTGTATACTTAACTAAACTACAACAGCAAGTTTCTTCAAAGTCTCAGAGAGCAGAAAAAAGTTTATCAATATCCACGGGCTACCAGACTCCACTGTGACCGTGGTATGAGTAAATCTGGGGAGTCCTTAAGCTCTCAAGCTGCCTGTTTCTAATTCTTCAGCACAGGCTGTGGTTTGGCACGTATTAGAAGTCTTGAGGACAACAAGTACTGTATGTACAACAGCCAGTGTCAGTATCAGCTGAGTCGAATCTCCATTTTCTAGTATTTCATGGTCTTAGCACCAAGTGCATACAGCCACAGAAAGCCCCGGCATGCACAGTACTCCAGCAAGCCAAAATTCCTCAGCATACTTCAGTGAGTTTTTGACAGTATTTGAGGCTAAAATTTTATATGATTCAGCAGTAGAATTAGTAATATATAAAGCTGGAGAAGATGGGATGGTTTTGTCCATGAAGAGGATAATGAATATTTCCTGTGGCTTATTTTATGGTAGTATAGTGTAAAGGTAGTATATTAGAATGACTTAAAGTATTGTGCCCCTGGATTCTTTATGGGTCTTCGTTTGTGGTATTATTTTCTCTAGAACCTGTAATTATTTTACCTTATAACTAACGATCACACCAGACAGGTACAGTTTGGACTGTGACAAATTTTTTAGAATGTACATTATCTGATATAAAATAATCAAGATGTAATTGAAGTTCAGACTTTTAAAAAAAAAATATATATATATATAAGTGCTGTAAACAAACGAAAAATCCTACTAAACACTGAGGAATTACAGCCATGTCACATGAACAGAAAAGTCAAAGTCAAGCAGCAGAGGCTGAGATAACCTGACCTTTATGTCCTAATGCATTGATATGCCAAGCTCCAAAAGATAAACATTCAAGAGTCAGGCATTTTTCTCAAGTTACTGGCAACCTTAGCAGTACTAGAAAAGAAAAGACACAAACTAAACCCTTTACTTGTCTGTTTCAGTATGTTGGTCACGGTGTGGAAGAGCACAAAGTAGATGGTAAATGGACTTGTATAAAACTTTTCTACTCTTATACACCACATTCACGCGCCTTGGGGTTCAGTATCTTGCCCAAGGATATGTTGGCATGTAGCCCGGAGCAGCCAGGAATCAAACCGCTGGCCTTCCGATCAGTAGGTGACCTGCTCTACCTCCTGAGCTACAGCCACCGCTTTTTGGTTAAAGAGTCGAGAGAGAAAGCAAGCAGGTAGACCAGTGGGCCAAACATGCAGGTTAAATCAGGTATCAGGGAGGAAGGTAATGAATGGATGCTTAACTCAGAAAGCTGCATACCCTGAGGATGGGGACAAAATGAAGAGCGGTTGGGCAGACGAGTGTGTTTAAGCATTAATAAATGTAACACTAATGAGCACAAGGCAAGAGATTTATAGGTGATAACTACTGTGAGATTTTCAAATTTAGGACAAACACATTTTCATACTCTGAGATATTTTGCATTCGTGTCTTCTTTGCTTCTCATCAAGTGAGCAACTGAAACCCCATTTTAGCTTTAAAAAGCTTAGATACCCTCTCAGAGTTAGACAAAAAACATAAATAAATCTGCCAGTATGAACTTTACTGACTCCCAAACCACTGAAAAGTGCAACAAGCACATAGATGGTGGGAAATTGCCAACACTTTGCCCATTAAACAAGGTCCCAGTCCAGTCACAGAACAGACAGTGAATTATGGCCTGTTCATCAGCCTTTAGGGCTCTGCCTATTGCTCAGGCTTGTGTGTTAGAGAAGAAAAAACTGTGATACATATAGTGTGTCAGTGTTTGTGAGCATACTCTTGCTGAAGTGGTAGGGGAGGTGCAGCTCTCTGGTAAGAAATAAACTGTGGTTAAAGGGGAGGAAAGAAAAAATACAAGCTGAACAAATACGTGCTCACAGAACACAATCCCTCCCTCCCAATCCCTTCATGCAATCACCGCTTAACCCCAACCAGGCCGACAAGTGAACAGGGTCTGCGGAACAACAAACATGCACTCAGTGACATGTGCGCAATTATGCACACACAAACACAGAAAACCACCCCCACACACCCACAGCGTATAGCACTGACAAATTACAAGGAAGGGTAAACCAAGGGTGAAACAAGGTCCCTCCACTCACATTATCAGGGAAACTTAAATGTTTGACCTTTAACAGTAAGGCTGCCATAACTTCATTTTTTCCCTTTACTATTAGAAATTCCCTTGAAGACTACAGATTTACACATCTTAATGTTTAAATTATGGCTTGTAGCCAGCTCACATTAAAATCTCAAAAAGATTGGTTTATACTGAATTCTGAACTGAAGTTGAAAGAACTGTTTCTAGATATCGAGCAACGAACGCTCCAAGGTCCAGTACCAGCATGTGATCTTAACATCCAGCTTAAAAAAAGGATCATGCTTAGCAACAATGTAATCCCAAACGGTGAAGGAATTTATAAAGGTTTTTAAAGAAGATCTGTGGCCAGTGTAATTACAAAAACTGTGGAGCTGAGAAATGTGTGCTGTGATGCATTCCACTTAAAACACTTGTTAATCTTTCGTTTCCTCCCTGAAATTTGTTGACTTTTCCTCATTTTCCGTGCCAACAAATTAACTCTGTAGCAAAAGGCACCAACTGTATTTTATTAACACTGTATTTGAAACATCTGAACAATGTGCTGACCATGGTTATCTCTGTATTTCATGCCTCTGTTGCTGGGGTTTAACTCTCCTAATGTCAAGCTGACTTAAACCCAAGAAAAATTAGGCAACACGGACACCTGGACTGAGCAGAAATTAGCACTATGTGTGAGGACAAAGCCTCTTATTTGGCTGTGGCATCTCTGTGGCATAATTGTGCCCCACTGGCACAGCCTCTATGTGCAAACAGATCAGAAGCATCCAAGCAGCTGAGGCCAGGATTAGTCTCTGATTCTTTGGAGGCACTGAAATGAACCAAACAGACACTAATCTCCCTCTCCCTGCATCTCACCAGACCTCTGCTCTACAGAGAGGAAGAGAGAGAGAGAGAGAAATGAACTGGAAAAGAAGAGACCAGGCTGCATTAACTAAATGTGTTAAGTATAATGGTGCAGGAACTTCAGCTCAGCACAGGCATTGGCATATGTCATTTGCAAAGAGAAAGAAAGCTGAAGAGATGAGAGAGGATGGGCAATGGAGGGGAAATATCAGGGAGGAAATAACAGGTTGAAACCTAACGGGCACACTTTCCAGTTCTCCTTGATTGAGTGATTAGATTGCATTAGGACGTTTTTGGACAGAAGAGAGAACTTTGAGACTGTTTTTAACAATAAAAAAATCGTTCTTCTATCCCATATCTTACTCATCTGTTGCTGTGTACCTACCTCATCTATTTTTTTCTTTGTTTGTTTCAATTTGTTTTC
Source organism: Pterophyllum scalare (assembly GCA_024447675.2). NCBI lineage: Eukaryota > Metazoa > Chordata > Actinopteri > Cichliformes > Cichlidae > Pterophyllum > Pterophyllum scalare. The sequence goes on along the minus strand of JAMQGT020012642.1, from coordinate 122,093 downwards.
TCCTGTGTGTATTTTTCTACACATTTTGTCCTCCAAATAAGTTGTTTCAGGCGCTCCTCAGACTTTCTGTCTGTGGTCTTTGAACCTTAAATAGTTATTTTGAGAGCACCCTCATTCTGAGTTTCTTAGTGGTTTGCAGCGCTTTCATTACTTTCCCACTGGGCTCAGCATAATATAACCATTGGAAAATAGGGATCATGGCTTTTGTTCAGCAAGAGAAAATAATGGGGAATAAGCACAAGTCGATTCCCCCACAAAACAAGGTCTGCCAAATACTTGATCTGAACGTATGTGTAAGGATGGAGAGCTGGTGCTTTGCCACAGTGAAGCCGTGCTTTATCATTACACAGCGACAGTGAATTTTAAAACTGTCTGCACCTCCAGCTTGCTCATTTCTCTTCTAACGCTTCTTGTAAGAATGTATTTTGATTCATACCTCAGCTGTTTTTATATCTCAGGTGCATTGCACTCCAATTTTAATACCAGACCCCTATCTAATTTATGGAGAAGGTGAGATATATAAAGGTGCAACATATTAAATGACTTTATGATGGGCTCCTTTTGCTGACAAGGCTGTTGGCACGTTTGTTATTTGTCTTTTTAAGCGATTGATTTAATGATACATTTCCTCTGAAGAGGTTTCGTCACCCATCATCTCTCATTCTCTTTGCTCAACCATTTCACATTGATTGGGACGTTTTAAGAGGCTTGTAGCTGCTGTGTTTCTAATGTTGTATTTTATTACACTGCAGTGTGGATGTAGTTTTTGCACTCATGCCTCTTCCATATATGAATCCTCTGAGCTGTAAGCATTAGAAAGCCTTATGATCAACTTTGTTTTCGAACACAGTTGAAACCTTAATCCAACAAATTTGCAGTGTTTCACATGCCGGGCTGAGTGCTGAAGGCAAGGAACAATGCGTCAGGATCTCAAATGCAAGGGGGAAAAAGGGCTAAAACATTAATAGGCTAAAAGGCTTCCTGGCAGGAAATACAGTGTTTAGATTAGGCCTGTGGTACAATCAGCGTTCAAGGACACAGGAGGATTTCAGTGATAAAGGTGTCATGAGAAGTCAGCAGAAGATATAGTGATTCCACCTGCCAGCTACAGGCAGACAATGGGTGAAAATATGATACAGTTTTTAGCTAAAAGGAAAAAGCCAGACCTTGGAAGAAGGTATGATCAATCTTCCCATGCCAACAGTGAGAAAACGGGAAAAAAATAATCACTGCAAAAGTGGAACCAGTATTTGGGAAATGACAAAAACAAAGTTTTACTTTCCTTCTTTTCTCTGTGAATGATGAGGCACCCAATATTGTTTGCAATTTTTGCTGCCATCATGAAGGCCTTTTCAAATTTTTGAGACAAAATGACTGAAATGGGTGACTGGAAAAAATTGTTCTTCATTTCTGGGTTTTCAGTTTGAAAAAAGAACAGCCTCATCAAACAACCCGAGACACTTTTCAGTGGTCTTTCACTGGGCCTCGATTAGTCTTGTCTGAAAAAAGAGTGCTGATAAAAACCAGCCCGTTGACACCGTGCAGAATTTAGCTTTTTTGTAATGCGACCATCTGATAGATGTTATTTCATGAGGTGACCACTGATTTAAAGCAACACGAGGCACTATTGTCTCTGTGCTGTCATGGAGAACAAAGACAGGATGAAGGGAAGGATGCAGCAGAAAAAGCAGGAGAAAGCCTCCGTGAGATGCATGCTCATTCATGACTAGCATGACTGCTTTGCTGCAGTGGTTCCCAAATACCATGGATTGGAGAACATTAAAATTAAATTACATTTTAGTCACTTTTAATATTCTTTTGTATTAATGTTCATTTTTTACTATTCAAGTGTTTCTTGTAGCCTTGGTAATAGAGTTGCTCTTGGGATGGCAGTGTTGATATGTGTGGTCAGTCCACTATATTTACCCATGATCTTGTTTTTCATAACATGATCATCAGGCCAGTTTGTTCTTTCTTTTTTTAGATTGTCCAAAAGCTATAGTTTATGACAAAGTGGGGTTACCTACCAAACTAGTTACCATCAATCCTTGTGTGCACCACTATGCTAAATAGTAAATGCTACACAAAAATAAGATGGTGACAGTAATAAACCCTGAGCCTACTTTTTAAATGTTGTCACAGTGGGAATGTTATGACCTTGATGTTAGCCTTTAAGTGTACTGAGGCTGATATTAGTCTTGCATGACAAAATGTAGCCTCTTTATTCATTGGAAACACATCAGTCAATTGAAATTACACTGATGTCCATGCATAGAAATTCAACATGGGGTGATCTGGGAAAAGCTGACCTAACTCAGCTTTCACTAGTACACAGAGCACAGTCCTCAGGTAAGAAAGCACCTGGCAAATCAAATATGTAAAAGTCATTCTTTTAGTTACACATAAAAAGAAAATGACACACATTGCATTCCTAATCAGCAAATATGGTTGCTGGTTAGGAATCCCAAATACTGTTTGAAGGAGAAAACATTCATCAGGTGATGAAGAATGAGCTAGCATTATATCAAGTTGTAGAATATTTTGGGTTAATTTTTGGAGGTGTTCATTTTGCTTCCTCCAAAGTGTGGCTTGCCTCACCCTTAGAGACAGGGTGAGGAGTACGGCCATTCGGGAGGGGCTCTAAGCAGAGCCACTGCTCCTCCACATCAAAAGGAGCCAGTTGAAGTGGTTCAGGCATCTGACTATGATGCCTCCTGGGCACGTCTTGGGTGAGGTGGAAATATTACATCTCTCAGCTGGCCTACAAACACCTTGGGGTCCCCTCGGATGAACTGGTGCAGGTGGCTGGGGAGAAGGAATCTGAGCTTCTCTGCTTAGGCTGCTGCCCCGCGACCTGGCCCCAGATAAGTGGAAGGAAATGGATGGATGGATGGATGGATGGATGGATGGATGGATGGATGGATGGATGGATGGATGGATGGATATAAATTTATTACAGCACTTTCAGAAGAACTTCTATTCCCCACTGCTGGAGCCTGTTCTTTTTTTTTTTAATCAACACTTTTAAGCTATTTATAGTTTTGTACGTCTCAATTCTATTTCATTTGTGGCATGGTGAACTTAATGCACTGGACTCTAACAATTATCCCCTTCCTGCCATGATGTCAGCAGAGCCTTTCCGCTCTTCAAAAAATGACCTCGTAGGTCGTTTTTACAGGTATGTTTTAAGTGGCCTCCAGCGGTCGTACACGAAAGGGTGTGTTTGGGTTTCTGTGGCAAGACCTGAAAAAATATGTAAATAGGGATTTTCTCAGATTTCTGAAAAGTCTACGTGGGCTAAATGGCATTAGATGCAACCAGAAACATTAAAACAATAAATAAATAAATAGACTGGCTCTTATAGAGTGCTTCTCTACTGTACTTCAGCACTCAAAACATTTTATACAACATTCTTCATTCATACAAGCACTTCAATATTTAGGCATGCCAAATGGAACACCCTGGAACTGAACCATCAAACTTTGTAATAGGTGACCTGCTGCACCTCCTGAATTTCAGCAACATTACACATGGGCATGACCACATGCCACACAAAGCCCCGTGTAGGAGCGCTCGTTTTGGAAAAGAGGAGTATGGGTCACATTTCAAGGTTTGCACAAATGACTGATACAGTTGTTTGGATTGGAGGACCTGTGTCAGCATCACAGAAATGCTCATTTTCACATGTAAAATAAAAACATTCCGATTAGCTTAGTAGGACAAATGTGAATTTAAAAGCAAGAAGTTGTGGGTGAGAGTCACCCTTGATGTCAAGGTGGGTTTTTTGTTTTGTTTTTCTCCTCATTCTTTCTATCAAGAACCTTTTTGTAATTTATTTTGTTTGTTGTCTCATTAGCACTGCTGCCTCACAGCTAGAACGACATCTAGAAGGTCTGGGTTTGATTCCACCTTGGCCCGGGCCTCTCACTGTGTGGAGTTTGCATGTTCTCCCCGTGTCTGCGTGGGTTTCCTCCGGGTACTCCAGTTTCCTCCCACAGTCCAAAGACATCCAGTTACTGGGGATAGGTTAATTGGTCACGCTAAATTGCCCATAGGTGTGAATGGTTCTCTGTCTCTCTGAGTTGGCCCTGTGACAGGTGGGCGACCTGTACAGGGTGTACCCTGCCTCTCGCTCTGTCAGCTGGGATAGGCTCCAGCCCCCCTGCCACCCTGAACAGGATAAGCAGAAGATGGATGGATTGGGTTTATTCTTATCAATAAATAGATAATATAAAATAATCATTAAATACATTTTGAATAAAAAATTATAAATTTTGTCTTACTAGAAAGTCTAAGGAGGCTGTCTAGGTGACAAACTCTGACTGGGGTTTTGGTAATATCTGCAAATTTCAGAGTTTGAACCAATGTCGTTAGTCACAGAGAGTCGTGTGACTCACTTTCTACGTCAAGAAGACTCCCCAGTGACATGAAGAAAGTGGAATCTATCAGATAGATATGACTCAAGCCACTGCAGCACAGTAACTTTAATACCAACAGTGTATACTAATCTCTGTACTAAAATATTGTGGTCAGTGGTTTTGAATGCTGCACACAGGTGAGTCCACTGTCAGAGGCCATAACAAGGTCATTTGTAACCTTCACTGGTGCTGTTCCTGTGCTATGATGCGCTCTAAAATCCTGAATGAAACTCTTTAAATAGAGCATTCCTCTGCAAATGATCACTAAATTCTTTTACAACTAGTCTTTCAAGATTTTTTTAAACAAAAGGAAGGTTGGAAATCAGCCTATAATTATTTAAGACAACTGGATCAAGTAAAGGCTTTTAAATAATGGTTTAACCACCTTAAAAGCCTGTGGTACATATCCTGTAGATGCAAATAAATTAACCACATTTTAAACTGTAGTATTAATTAAAGGTAAGACTTCTTTGAAGTTTTGTAGGACTGGGGTATAATAGAAATGTTGATGATTTAGAGGAAGAAATTATTTAATACTTGTACTTAATGATACATCTGTGGGAAGAATGTCAACAATTTTTTTCACTAATGATCAAAATTTTATTAGTGAAGAAATTCATGAAGTTATCACTAGTTAATGTTAAAGGAATTCTTGGCTCATTGGAGCTGTGATTCTCTATCAGCCTGGCTACAGTGCTGAAAAGAAACCTGGGTTGTGCCTTGAGGCGACTGTTTGTTGTGATTTGGCGCTATATAAATAAAAATTGAATTGAATTAATCAACCTCTGTGGGAGTAAAGTTTAGGTTGCTCCTCTGCGCGTTGTTGGCACATGGCATTGAAGAAGATAACAAAGAAGGAGATACTCCTTTAATTTTGTCACAGCAATTTCACAAAGACATCTAGTGTACTGAAATTGCTTTTTACACTGTTGTTGCTGTGGCTCAGGAGGTAGCGCAGGTCACGTATTAATCAGAAGGTTGGCAGTTCAATTCGTGGCTGCTCTGGACTGCATGCCAAAGTAACTTTGGGCAAGAGACTGAATCCCAAGTTTGCTGTCCAATGCAACCATTGGAGTGTAAATGATAGATAGTAAGCACTTAGCTACAGAAGGAAGTGCTTGTATGAATGGGTGAATTCAAATGTTATTAAGAAAAGTTTTTATGAAAAATTGTTAAATTTTCAGTTTCTATGCCATATGTCAGGACAAGATCCAGAGTGTGATTTAAACACTGAATGGGCTCATTTACATTTTGAGAAAAGCCAATTGAGTCTAAAATTAAATGCAGGGTTGAAGGTGTTATTTTCAGCAGCTACATAAATTTTAAAATCACCAACAATATTTATTATATCTGAGCTAAGCACTAAATCAGGTAAAAAGTCTAAAGAAATCAGATAGCAAGTCTGACTAAGGGCCAGGGAGACGAGAGATAACAAGTAAAGTTTTTTTTTTGTTTTTCAGCTAGGACACAGGGCTAAAAGTAAGGCTTTCAAAGGAATTATAACTCTGCCTAGGTGTTTGGTTTATTACTAAGCTAAAGTGAAAGACTGCTCCCACTCCTCCTCCTCAGCCTGTGCTAAGAGGATTCTAACAGTTAGTATTCATTTAAACCAATGTATTCATCCTGCTGCAACCGTGTTGCTGTAAGGCAGAATAAATCAATGTTTTGATCAATTATATAAACAGGGACTTTGAAGAGAGTGGCCTGATGCTTAATGGACCATATTTAATTGTTTTGCTCTTTGGTGCAGTTAAAACTGTTATATTTTTCTTTGTTTCTGATTTTTCATAATTAAAGTATTTTTTGGTGTTATTTTGTTTGACCATTTGCAACAGCACTAAAATACAGTGGCATTCAACCTGAGACCCTTAGGTATGTGGCTTCTCCCACTTTTTCTCCTCGCTTTCCTGACCACTTTCCCCTGCTATGTTATCTAATAAAGGCAAAAAGACCCAAACAAAATGAGAATGGCTCATACTTGGAGGACATCAGATACTACTGGACCGGTCATCTGAAACAGTGGTGATCATGGTGTTTGGGTGGTACATGTGAGTGGCCAGATCAAGACAGAGCATGCAAACGGTGTGAACCATAAGATACTGTATGTTTGCCAACATCTGAAAAAAACAGCTCAGTCAGGGTGTAGACCATCCCTCCAGTAAAGCCCTCCATGTGGACGGACTGATGTGCTGTGGTAGTGACAAGACCAAGGAAGCAAAACTGAATACAGAACCCATGGAACAAAGGACTGTCAAAGCAAAACAGGAAATGACAAAATACAGAGACCAGGACTAAGGTGTGAACTTGATAAAACGGCAGAGGATAAAACAGAAAGAAGTCAGACTAAATGCAGAGAAACTGAGTAACACAGAGAGAATGTGAAGGAGCTCTGAGCGGCTCTGTCATGGGGATTTTATAAAAATGTCTTTCATTATTATTTTGACTTGTTAGAGTTTGTGTTGGAATGCTCATGTTATTCATTTCATGGTTAAATATAGGCAGTTTATGAGATATGATGTAAATAATTGTACATATCTTTAGGATCAGAGATTAATAATAACTAATGATTAAATACAGAGTGGGGTATAAACAGAGTTAAAAGAGGTGAATGAAAAGAAACACTCAGTGCATCATGGGAACCCTCCAGCAGCCTAGACCTATAGCAGTATAACTAAGGGAGGGTTCAGGGTCACCTGATCCAGCCCTAACTATAAGCTTTATTAAAAAGGAAAGTTTTAAGCCTAATCTTGAAAATAGAGAGGGTGTCTGTCTCCTGAATCCAAGCTGGGAGCTGGTTCCACAGAAGAGGGGCCTGAAAGCTGAAGGCTCTGCCTCCCATTCTAGTCTTAAGTATCCTAGGAACCACGATACTATGGTACTATGAGGTCTTTGAGATAAGATGGGGCCTGATTATTCAAGACCTTGTATGTGAGAAGAATGATTTTAAATTATATGCTAGATTTAACAGGGAGCCAATGAAGAGAAGCCAATATGGGAGAAATCTGCTCTCTCTTTCTAGTCCCTGTCAGTACTCTAGCTGCAGCATTTTGGATCAGCTGAAGGCTTTTCAGGGAGCTTTTAGGACAGCCTGATAATAATGAATTACAGTAGTCCAGCCTAGAAGTAATAAATGCATGGATTAACTTTTCAGCATCAGTCTGAGAAAGGATGTTTCTAATTTTATAAATATTGCGCAAATGTAAAAAAGCTGTCCTACATATCTGTTTAATATGTGCATTGAAGGACATATCCTGGTCAAAAATGACTCCAAGATTTCTCACAGTGTTACTGGAGGCCAAAGTAATGTCATCCAGAGTAAGTATCTGGTTAGACACCATGTTTCTAAGATTTGTGAGGCAGAGAACAAGAACTTCAGTTTTATCTGAATTTAGAAGCAAGAAATTAGAGGTCATCCAGGCCTTTAGGTCTTAAGACATTTAATGCAGTTTTATTTGCAGTTCAATTCCTGCAGTTTAACTGATTGATGTGTGTCATCTGGCTTCATGGATAGATAAAGCTGAGTATCATCTGCATAACAATGAAAACTGATTCAATGTTTTCTAATAATACTGCCTAAGGCAGTGATCCTCACTATTTTTTTCAAAAGTGCCATATTAACAGATCAAAGTCAAGGGGACAGACACAATATCACCACAAGTCACTCAAATAAACTTTCTGTGCTCATCTTGTATGCATCGTACCTTTCGTTTTTTACTGGAAACACCCGTCACAGATGTGCTTGTCCCCAGGACGCTGCCAGCCCGGCCCACAGTTTAGTTTTTGATTTCCAATTCATGAGGACAGTTTTCTTAGTGATGCACAAGGTGGTAAGAACTATGTGTGATATTTGACTCCATAACTAATTCACTGATGTCACCTAAGATACATAGTCTGGGGGAAGTTGAGATACAACAGCTAAACCATGTGGATAGGGCTTCACATATCCTGTTCTATGGAGAATTTTATATTGTATAAGTTGTAATTTGGGACTTCTAGTCATTTTGAAGATATTTAAACATATTTCTGTTCATAAGTTTTGATCCAGGTTGACAGAAAGATCATGCTCCCACTTTGCATTTGGTAGGGAACCTGAGTCAGAGTTTCAAAACAATTAAAACTTTGTCTGGGTCTTTGATTAATTAATAAGCTGAAATGGAAGATTGCTACTACTACTCCTCATCGACCTGTGCTTCGAGCATTCTGACAGTTAGTGTGACTCAGGGGTGTAACCAGGTTTCTGTAAGGCAGAATAAATCAATATGTTGATCAGTTATTAAATCATTTACCAAAAGGGACTTGGAAGAGAGAGACCTAATGTTTAATAATCCACATTTAACTGTTTTACTCTTTGTTGCAGTTGAAGAGGCTATGTTATTTTTTGTTTTTGAATTTTTATGGTTAAATAGCTTTTTTATTTTATTTTTTTTTACAGATTTTTGGTTTGTTTTTTGGTGGTCTGGGAGCAGGCACTCTATGGGGATGGGGTTTTGGGGGATGGCAGGAGGAGAGAAACTGCAGAATAGCACAGTCCTGGGAACAGCTAAGTGAATCCATATTAATATATTTTGATTAAAATAACCCCTCTTTTAATTGCCTCACCCTTATCTTTTAAAATCTCTCCTTTGTTCTTGTCTGTCATCTTTCTCATGGCAGCTCTGCTCTCAAGGTCAAATGCAGTGGCTTGTATTTATTCCTCTCTCTCCCAGAATCTTCAGGCCATCTTCCCTGCATGAAGCATGCTTGCATTCCTGCTATTTTCAGATGCAAATCCTATTTAAACCTGTCACCTACTGCCGCAAACACTATGAGAAAAAATGAAAGAAGACAGATTATGAGAATATTGCAGCAATTTGCAGAAATGAGAACAGATTTGTTTTATGGGATTTCAGGGCTTAGACATAGTCCAGAAATTGACATAGTGAAGAACCTTTGTGTCAGACATAAGACTCCTCTCATTGTTGAGACATCAGTACTGCTACAACACTTGGATCCTGTGGGTCTTAAGTGTGAAAGAAGCTGTTGTCTCTTCTTTGGTATTCCACTGTGCATATTTGAACTCCGGGTTTCACCCTTCTTCATCACCATGCCTTGTTTTGCCATTAATCATAGTGGCCTATGTTTGTTAAAGCTTGCAGCCTTGTCAGTCAAAGACTAGTCTTCGTTCTCCTGTGAGGTCCCCACTGCCCTCTTCAGTGTTCAACAAGCAACTGAAGCATGCCACATTGCATCTAATACTATCTAATAACACCGACCTCTGCTCCTCACCGCTCCCATTTCTCTGCTTCAGGGTCAGACAGGATCCCCAGCGTCAAACCATGCAAGCTCACAGATTCACCCTCTTCTTGAAGCAGGTCATAGTGTCTCATCATCCTCGACTGCTAGCCTGACAACTACACAGACCAGTCACTTCACAAAATTCACTAAACATATATATATATTGTTTAGTGATAAAACATTCAGCTGTTGCACAGCTTGTTAAAGATTAAGACTGGTTTTATTCCAGCTGCAGACAATGACAGGGTTTTATAATGCAGTGAGCTCATGGTTCAGTGGCACAATGAAGGGTTCAAGTTTTTGATTTCAACTGTCACTGCACACATTTTGTTTTTTATTTCCTCTTAGTAGTAAAATATGTACAAATTAGATTTTTCTCCTGAGATTTTTTAAAGATCAGCATGTCATATTTAGGGACATCTATTAGCAGAAATATAATACTCGTATATACATATTTACATATATTCATAACTGTTTTTTGTATCCCCCTACTATTTTTCTTAGCTACAATGTTCTTCCATGAGGAGCTGTTTCTTATGGAAGAACTCTTCTGTGTCTGTGCTGATGCTGTGTTTCTATAGTATTCCAAAATATATATTACATTGAAGTGACAGCCAATGTAGGAGAAGGAGTGATGAAAAGAAGGTAAATGGACTAATTTTTATATAGTGCTTTTCTGCTCTAACTGAGCGCTCAAAGTGCTTATACAACATGTTTACATTCACCCATTCATACAAGCAGTTCCATATGTAACTAAGCTAAGTGCTTCATTCACACTCCAACACTTGAGTCAGAGAGCAATTTGGGGGTTCAGTATCTTGCCCAAGGATGATTCGAACCTCTAACCTTCCAATCAATGGGTGACCTGCTCTACCTCCTGAGCTACAGCCACTCCCATGCCATTTACTCAATAAATCTCTCTTATTAAATATGGAGCTGCAGTAAGGAAACAATTAACTTATCTTAGAATAAAGATTAAGAGAAGAGTAATCACTTAACCAATCCACAAACTATGTCTTCACCTTCAGTATTTGGTAATTTTTTACTAGTTACACTAATGAGATATAACATATTAATTGCATCTCTACAGAGACCTGGGCATAGTTTTATTAAATATTTGTGGAAAATTTTAATTGGTCCCTATGGCATTTATTCTTGGCACAAAAATATGACTTTTTACATTTTCAGTCCTCTGATGTCTGATTGTTTTATTGTATCATATTGTGTAGCAATGTCTTCACTCCCTAATCACCGATACTGTTTAACAGAAGTGCTCTCCAGCCCAGTTCTCTATCTATGTTTTTCTATCCGTCTGTGAGTATCAGAGCAAGGTTGACTCAACAGGTGGCCTCTCAACATGTCTTGGTGTAATGTCTTCCTAAATGAGCTGTAAGGAGGGTAGCCTCCCTGTGACTCGGCAGTCTGTCAGGCCCTGATAACACAGTGGGAAGAACATTATTACCTTCAATTCTTACTCCTCTCCTTGACCTTGTCTCCCACTGCATTACTCAACTCACCAAGAGGCTCCTTGGAGCCCTCACCTGACACCAGCATGACCTCAAATCTCAACATTTCAGAAATGGTGATGGAGAGTCTTATGGCTTGCAGAACGCTGAGTGGTTTTGATGTTTTTTTCAAAGACTGTGCAATAAACTAAAAGAACTTTGATCTTTGAAGTATTACATAAATGCTTCTGACCTGCAAGATAATGTGTGCTTACTGCTTGCCCCATACCACTGTTACATTGGCCAATAGCCATTGTTGGCTGTGTTGGTTCATCATGAATTTTTATTTGAAAAATCTGTTAAATGCAGAAACTGGAGAATTAGCACAGTTTTTCTTGAGTCTGCTTAATAATCAGAAACTGGCTTCTGATTGTTTGGTCAGAGCATTATTACCCTCAATTCTTACCCATGCCTGGCATTGTGGAGACTGATTGGCATTTTCCATAGAATACCAGAATTGGCAGGTCCACCTGTACCCTGTGCTTTTCACAGATTAGAGAAGGTTCACCCTGAGCACATGTGACAGAGGGTCTGGAGATGCTGTGGAAAGTGTTATGCTGTCTGTTACATTGCTCAGCATGGTGGTCTGAGGAGGCAAGTGCTTGCTCTTAGGGAGTCATTTTAGTTGTTGGATTTTCTCTGTAATTATTGATGGTCTTTACCTTACAATGTAAAGTGTCTTGAGCTTGGAGGACAAAGACCGTCCAAAGGGCAAGCTGAGAATTCATATATATTGCTATATCTATCAGTACAACCTTCTTCCTCTGCTTGTCCATCAGTATTATGTCGGGTTGGTTAGCATCACTACTTTATCTGTCTGTATCTGTAAGCCCCACAGGAATATAGCTCAGTACAATAACAGTGGATCTAATTAGCAAACTCTGCCTATTACCTCACGCTGAAATAAATAAATGAATCTGTGTTCATTAACAGTGGACATGCACACTAAGGGTGCACACTTCCCAAGACATCTCCATACTCGTAACAATTATAGGGCCAACTAATTATCCATCATTATGATGAGCACTGACTAAATTTAAAAAGGCAGAATTACAAAACAAAGAAAACTGTGCTTTTGATAAAATGTAATTGCAACAATACATCACTGAAAATCCATTTGTTGTTCTTGCACATGATGACATAGGTTATTGTTGTGGATAGGAAGGCCATTTATCAGCTGATCAGTGTGATGGTGGCATGCCCAGTTCAGAGCTCACTGCTAATCAAAGGTTGCTGCAGCCAGTTAAAAATTCTCCTGGATATCTGCAGACTGTTTAGAGACCTCCAAGCAACAGTAGGTTAATGTTCTGTCTTGTGCTAAACAGGTGCCAAGGAAGCTGTTGTGCCCAGACATCATGGGTCTTCACATTAATTAAGTTTTTTGAGCCTGCCTGTTTCCCTAGTGCTTACTAATTAGTCTTAATTAGTGGTTGGGATGATGAAGTTGTAGAAACAGGCACTGCTCTACCAGTGTTTTCCCTCTTCCTATCGTTTCTCCAGTCTCCTCTTGTCATCTCACCTTAATTGATCTCCTTCCTAATTGCCTTTTGTCAATATGTGAGAATCAAATAAACAATGAGTTACAAAGTAAGAAACTCTTAACACCTAGAGTATACATTATTGTCACAGTGTCTAGTGCCTTCCATTCTCATACACATATACTGCCACTTTGTCACAGTATATACACACAATGTCAGCTGGTGTCAGTCCAGCACAATAATACTGGACACCAACAACAAATGCTCCTGTTTGACAGAATGACAAAGACAGCAAAAGAAAGCAGGAGGAGACAGAAAATAACATTGTCAAGACTGTGTTGAAGCTAAAAATTTGGCTATTCAAACTTTTTAGCAAAGCTAAAAAATAAAGCTAAAAGACATATAGTCCCAAGGGAATATGACCAAGCTTCTTGGTATGAGGAGTTTGGAGTAACACTATGCCTGCAAACAAAGGAGCGCACAGCACTGCCATGATAAGTTAAAAGATTTTTTGTTTGTATGCTGTAATTTGTATGCACTCAGTCCATGTAATGACATTTGCTTGTGTGTGGGTGTCCATATTGTAGATGAACCCCACTGCACGGAGGAGCTAACTTATTCCCCTGTGACTGACAGTTTTAACAGCCAACTGCAGTGACCCACAAAGAACAGCTGCGGCGATAATTGTCTAATGTGTCTTTGCAGCTACAGTTATGACCCTGAATGACCTGACCTTCATTTTCGGCCATTACCACTTCAACCAGCAGACCACTGCACAAGTGTAGCTGAAAGAAACTACACTGAAAGAAATTAAAGCTCCAGTCCTTTGCTTTAACAGCCAAAGGGCTGGGAATCATTTCCCTCAGTCCTCTGCTATTCCACTGGTTCATGATTGAAAATCAACAAGATCTTGACAACACTATAACCAAAGCTGTCAAGTTTTAGGGCTCTAAGGCCCACCTGGTATCACTTATATGGCATCAAAACACCAACCAGAACCCCAACAGACAAGCCCTAAGTCAAATAGTTGTATTTACAAATGACCAAATAACTGTAAAAGGTAGGGTAGGCAGTTGGGATTGGCAGTGAACTCTTGTCTGAAGTAACTGGAAAACTACTCTGTGTCTGTCTGTTTTACATATCATATACTGTTTATCCACTAATTTTTTTTTTACTGTGATTAATTTAGTTTTTTGAGGTTATCTGAAGGTAATCAGTTATCATTTTTACTGTTTTATACAGACTACTGTAACTACTACTACTACCAATGGTCTGATGTCCATTCCATTCCTCCTCCCGGTGGAACACCTCACCCGAGAGGCGCCCAGGAGGCTACCTAATAAGATGCCCGAGCCACCTCAACTGGCTCCTCTCAATGTGGAGGAGAAGCGGCTCTACTCTGAGCCCCTCTGGAATGGCTACACTCCTCACCCTATCTCTAAGAGAGAGGCCAGCCATCTTTTGAAGGAAACTCATTTCTGCAGCTTGTATTCGCAATCTTATTCTTTCAGTCACTACCCAAAGCTCATAACCATAGGTGAGGGCAGGAACGTAGATCGACCGGTAAATTGACAGCTTCACTTTTACACTCAGCTCCCTCTTCACCACGACAGACCGGTGCAACGTCCGCATCACTGCAGAAGGAGCCCCGATCCGTCTGTTGATCTCCCACTCCCTTCTCCCGTCACTCATGAACAAGACCCCGAGATACTTGAACTCCTCCACCTGGGGCAGGAACTTGTCCCTGAGCTGGAGAGGGCACTCCACCCTTTTCCAGCTGAGGAACATGGGCTCAGACTTAGAGGTGCTGATTCTCATGCCAGCCGCTTCACACTCGGCTGCAAACTATTCTAATGTGAGCTGGAGGCCACCACCTGATGAAGCCAACAGGACCGCATCATCCACAAAGAGCAGAGAAAAGATTCTGAGGCCACCAAGGAAGAAGCCTTCCGCCACCTGGCTATGCCTAGAAATTATGTCCATAAAAATTATGAACAGTATCGTTGACAAAGGGCAGCCCTGGAGGAGTCCAACACCCACAGGAAACGAGTCCGACTTATTGCCGGCTGTACGGACCAAGCTCTCACTGCAGTTGTATAAGGACTGAATGGCCCCTCAACAACGGGCCAGACACCCCATTCTTCCGCAGAACCTCCCACAGGATACCCCGAGGGACACGGTCGAATGCCTTCTCCAAGTCCACAAAGCACATGTAGACTGGTTGGGCAAACTCTACGCACACCTTGATAGGATAAAGAGCTGGTCCAGCATTCCACGACCAGGATGAAAACCACATTGTTCATCCTGGATCCGAGGCCAGCTGGAGGTGCGGAACATGGTCCATTCAGACTCAATGTCCTCATCCTCCCTCGGAATGCTGTCGAAGTTCTGTCAGAGGTGGGAGTTGAAGATCTTGTGGACTGGGGCTTCTGCCAGGCGTTCCCAGTGCACCCTCACAGCATGTTTTGGTGCGCCAGGTCTGTCCAGCATCTTCCCCCGCCACCTGATCCAACTCACCACCAGGTGGTGATCAGTTGACAGCTCAGCTCCTCTCTTCACCCGAGTCTCCAGAACATACGGCCACAGATCTGATAATACTGTCATTGCCCACGTGAGCATTAAAGTCTCCCAGCAAGACGATGGAGTCACCAGATGGAGCACTCTCAAGCACCCCGCCCAGCAACTCTAAAAAGGGTGGGTACTCTGAACTCATTCGGCGCATAAGCGCAAACAAAAGTCAGGACCCGTTCCCCAGCCCGAAGGCGCAGGGAAACAACCCTCTCATCATGTATGTGTGTATGTGGATGTATACATATGTATGATCTTTCTTTGTCCTCTACCAGGGTCTAAGCTGTTCCAAGGACTTTCTGGGAATCTGCTGGAACCTCCTACCCAGTTTGGGGGCCACTGCCGTGAGTGTTCCGATTATCATGGGGACCACTGTTGCCTTCAGCATCCACATTTTTTCTAGGTCTTCTCTCAGCACCTGGTATTTCTTGAGCTTCTTGTGTTCCTTCTTCCTGATGTTGCTATTACTGTACTGTGTAGTATTGCAACACTAAAATCTTTGGAACAAGAGATTGAGTGTTTGAATCCCAGCATGAGTGAGAGACATATATTTGAAACCATACTGTCTTAGACATTGCCTGAATTAACAAGGTCCATGTCAGATGTTGAGCAACCAGGACATGCTCATGATAAGTGGCCTACTACGATATGGTATATATATGTTTGCATAAATTAAATATGATCAATCTGTCTTTATTAGTTGGCTATGTACCACAGGCCTTCAAGGTGGCTGTAATTAAACCGCTTCTTAAAAAGCCATCACAGACCCAGCTGTCTTAACTAATTATAGGCCAATCTCCAATCTCCCAGTACTGACAGGGACTAGAAAGAGAGAGCAGATTTCTCCCATATTGGCTTCTCTTCATTGGCTCCCTGTTAAATCTAGAATAGAATTTAAAATCCTTCTCCTAACATACAAGGTCTTGAATAATCAGGCCCCATCTTATCTCAAAGACCTCATAGTACCATATCACCCCAATAGAGCACTTCGTTCTCAGACTGCTGGCTTACTTGTGGTTCCTAGGATACTTCAGAGTAGAATGGGAGGCAGAGCCTTGAGCTTTCAGGCCCCTCATCTGTGGAACCAGCTCCCAGCTTGGATTCGGGAGACAGACACCCTCTCTATTTTTAAGATTAGGCTTAAAACTTTCCTTTATGATCAAGCTTATAGTTAGGGCTGGATCAGACGACCCTGAACCACCCCTTAGTTATGCTGCTATAGGCCGCTGAGGGGGGGTCCCATAATGCACTGTTTCTTCTCATTCACCTTATTTACTTGTTTATACTTCACTCTGTATTTAATCATTATTATTAATCTCTGCCTCTCTTCCACTGCATGTCTTTTGTCCTGTCTCTCTCCCCTCAGCCCCAACTGGTCACAGCAGATGACTGCCCCTCCCTGAGCCTGGTTCTGCTGGAGGTTTCTTCCTGTTAAAAGGGAGTTTTTCCTTCCCATCGTCACCAAGTGCTTGCTCATAGGGGGTCGTTTTGACTGTTGGGTTTTCTCTGTGTTATTGTAGGGTCTTTACCCACAATACAGAGCACCTTGCGGTGACCGTTTGTTGTGATTTGGCGCTATATAAATAAAATTGAATTGAATTGAATTGAATTGAATCAACCTAATTAACATCACATTTGTATTTTAATAGTTTTTCAAATGACAGAGCATGAAGCCTATATAAGAAGACACATTAACTGTAATTGTAGTAGGAGCATGGTGTGAATGAAGCGGAAACAAGATGACTTGAAGGAAATCAGACTTGTGAGTGAATTCTGTTTTAAAGTGGACAGATGATGTGAACTAACTTGCATTTTCATGGCAAAAGTAACCTGTTCAAGCCAGTTTCCAACACAGAAAGGGTAAGGGGGGACTAAGGCATATACTCTAAGCCTCTAATGTCAGGCTCCCGATCGAGGCGATGACGTGCCACTGGCTCTTGTCATTGTAAAGCTAGTTTTTCCTTGGCAGCTACTGACAGAGAAAAGACAGGGTATGTAATGTGTTTGAAGCATAGGGGAGTAAATTGCTCTGCCCCACTCTGACACAAAATGCACAAATGCACCGACAGCGTAGTTCTTGTCAACATATTCTTACTAGCCATTGCAGTATAAATGTAACACTTATAAACACTTTGATACAAAGATATTGTCATGCTAGCACCTAAAGAGGTACTTTCTTTGAAGCAAGCCACTGCACTGAGCATGGAGAGGCAACGGAGCTTCTTTGAGGAACTTTGAGGAGAAATGCAAACAAGAAGAAACTTTTTCACTTGATGAACTGTGTTCATCCTAACACTGCTGTAGTTTCTAATAAGATCCAACAAAAATGTAATAGCTGCAATACACATAAAATTAATAAATGATTGTGAAATTACTAAAGAAGGAGTGAGGAACAAAATAGGAACAGCCTGATAAATCACGAGTGTATCCCTAAGACTTCAAAATAGAAAATGAATCATCAAAAGAATGTTCAAATAATAACAGTCCCACTTTCTTCAGAAGGAGTTAACTGATTATATCAGAGCCACTTAGCAGTCCAAGACTGTAATTACTCTAATACTGACTATTCCAGCATCAGTTTCATGTGGCCTAAAGTAGGGAAACATTACACAAAATAATTACTGAATACCTAACAATTACTTCCCGTTCCATACTTTTCAGTTATTTCTTTGATAATGTTGTCAAAGAGCATTTAAAAAAAATTATCATATGCAGACCACTTACTAATATTTACAACAACAAAAGAGTACTGGTAACCAAAGTTATTATTCAGTAGTCACCTTTTTTTCCTGCTCACAATTAGTCAGGAGCAATTCATGAGGAAAGTGGGAATTATGATCACTATATAAATATTTATGAACTGATTGTTACTTAATGATTAAAGAGTATAGTATCTTCCATCTGGTTCTCAAGTCATTAATCATTACCTAGTACACAGTCCTCAGTCAAGTTATTAGGGAGCTACTTATGAAAGAATAAGTAACTATACGTTTGTTGTAATTAATTCTTCATTTGTTCTTTAGTAGCTGTCTGTGTATCACACAATAATGTGTTGCTAACACATAGAAACACCAAAAGATCCAGGGAGTGTTACAGGGTTGTGTATATTGAAAGTTCAGCGTTCTCTTCAGCACCATAGTGGAGAGCAGCCAGTGCCCCACCGTTTACATTTCTTGAGGCAAGAGCTTGCCATTTACACTGAAATGTTATATTGGTTTTCCTCCAATACCAGTGAGAGCAGTCAAGTGTGCATTTTGTTTGCTATAGAACTAAACCTCTTGACTATAGAGTCCAGGAGCACAACAGCGTTTAGAGTGGAAGTGCACAGGGTCAAGGCACAGTGGAGGGATGTGGCTAAAAAATTGAACCAGTGTGTGTTTTATCTCATCAGGAGCTCAGCATGAGCATGTTGTGTGTACTTGTGTGTATGTGCATGCAGGTGTGCGTACGTGAATGTCTGCACATTTCAAACAGTTATTATTTATTTTTGTGGTGGTGGGGGGAGGGGTTAAACTCACAAAGATTTCTGATGAGAGCTAATTTAAACCTCCTTTTTTCACACTGTTCCACCTCAGGTCATTACAACAGTCCACTGAAGCTGCAAATTACACATTTTTGGCAACAAATCTATCTATCTATGTATCTATGTATCTATCTCTCTATCTATCTATCTATCTATCTATCTATCTATCTATCTATCTATCTATCTATCTATCTATCTATCTATCTATCTATCTATCTATCTATCTATCTATCTATCTATCTATCTATCTATCCAGTAAGACTGAGGGGATAGAGACAGACAATAACTTTGTTATTTCAGCCACTTTTCTGCTGCTACACATTACTTATGGCAGTATACAACTGTTGCATAGAGGTAAGACGTGACTGCAGTCAAACATAGTCCCATGTGGAGTGGGCTTTTATTCACGATGCACATTCGTTCTGAATGTGATTTCAGTGTGTGATTTTCCCTTGCTTTGATTAATTGGCATGTTCATGGCGGAACGGTGGCGTGATGGTTAGCACTGCTGCTGCACAGTTGGTATTACATCTAGAAGGCCTGTGTGGAGCCGGCATGTTTTCCCTGTGTCTGTGTGGGTTTCCTCCCACAGTCTAAAGACATGCACTTAATGGGGTTAGGTTAATTGGTCACTCTAAATTGCCCATAGTTATGAATGGTTGTCTGTCTCTGTGTTAGTCCTGCAACAGGCCCTGTACAGGGTGTACCCTCCCTCTCGCCCTATGAGAGCTGGGATAGGCTCAAGCCCCTCTGTGACCCTGACCAGGATAAGCGGGTGAGGATGGATGGTGTGTACATTTGGTTGATTCTTCCCAAAGCATGAAGTAGACTCTATATGCTATGTTGCTATAACATTATTTTACCGAAATGAGCCAAGCTGGTCTAATAAACATTTTCGTGATGACAGTTCAGCCCCAAACCCGCAAGTGCCAAAGGTAACCTTAATATAAAATACAATAGTTTTTTGGGTTGACAGTGACAAAGTACCTTTCCATCTAAGGTATGAACATACATAAACATTGCCTACATTAGTCTCGGTTGTGATTATAAGCCCACTCATCTTCCAATCTTTTAGTCACTGTCCCTCAAACTATCAAACACAAACATGCACCAGAGGGTACAAGTCCCCTTATGCTTGATATATAGGCCTGTTTTTCCTCTAAGATGCCTACAGATGGCTGTTAAAAGCAGTGCTTTAACTTCTTATCTGCAATCAAGAGCACTGTCCGTGGTGCTGAAATGTCATTGCTGCCTGTAGATTCCAATCATGTTCATATAGTATAATGTTCCCATATTCCTTTACTATTTCTGTGACCATTTAATAGTGTTTGTGTGGCTAAAAAAACACCCCAGAACCTCCACTTCTATAACAAATATTTTAGGGGAGACAATAGACTACAGACATAGATTTTAAAGTACTTTGAATGTCCTGTAACTTAAAAATATCCTGCTTGTATTTCATAGTACAAAACATGAGAAAATCCTGTTTGGAAAGACTCAGTAAAATGCATGAAATTTCAAGGTGTACTTTTATGCACAGTTATAGAAAGAGAATTTCAGTAGGGAGAGGATGAAATAACCTGATATCATAGATTTGTACATTTACAAATGTCACAGTTATATTGTACATCCTGGAATCATGTTGTAGCTCCACTGGGTTTCAGGTGGTTAAATAACACATTTATGCAGGTTGGATCTTATAATTGGTCACGTGGGTGCAAAAAAATCGCAAAGTTCAGTGATGAGCTGGTACAAAAATATCCGGTAGTATCTCTAACACGATGTGGTGTCAATAAAACCACAATACATGCTTATTTTACTTTGCTGTCTACCTTAGTAGGATTAGAAAGAGACATCACTTATGTTTGAACAGCGTTATGTATTTACTTTATGCGTCAAGGATGAAGGCTGGATGCTTGTGTTGGCTCTCTGTGGTAAAAGAAACTTATGCACAGATTAATGAAAATATATGCACAAAATAAAACAAGGAACTGAATTAAATACTATTCAGTGAACCTTTCTGTTTTTGTTTCAGGCAAACAAGCAGAACCATAAACCCACGATGTAATTATCACACTGTGCCCTGCAATAGCTCTGAAAACTTCCAATTGCTGCACACAGAAAGAGAATAGATGCACAGGAACATAAATAAGGAGACAGAGTTGTAATACCACAAAGGTATAACCCGTAGGGGTGCCTTTTCACCAATGTAAAAGCACATGAAAATGCTGTCAAATAATATATTGATTTTGGAGGTATCATTCTTCAGGAACAGAACACAACCCAGTGGCCTGAAATGAACCTTCCCTCACCTTGTCAAATCAATATCCGGTAGAGAAACAATAAAACATAGATGCAAAATAATCTTGTGTGCATTTGACGAGCATGTTTTAAAGGACAGTGGTGTGCATGTGTGTGCAGATATTTATGTTTATCTGGTGGCATAATCATGCTTGTTGCCCATCCCTGTTCTCCTCCATCCCTCCTTTACTGGCCTCCCTCTTTATTTATTTACCCTGGTCTCATCCAATCGAATGGCAGATCAGTCTGTGGAAAGGGCAGTGTGCCAAGGCAGCCTTCTGTGACAGAGCAATGCATTAGGACATTAAGACACCAGCGCCTGCACAAAAAAAATCAATCACACACCCCCGGACACATTAGAGGCAGAGAAGGGCACCTCTCACACCTTTCTGAAGGCCATGCTTCCCGGCTCTGCGGCTCTGTTCCCATCTCACTGGCTTTAGATGTGTGCACACCTGGCTGGGCTTGTTTGCCTTACTGTTTTCTATTCATGCCTTCTACCCTAGGCTTACTGAGTTGGCTTTCAAACAAATCATTAGCCATCACTATGAGGTGGAGAGGTAAGCATGTGTTGTTTTTAAAAAACTTACCCTTTCCTCAATTTTTTTGGATGAATGGGCCACAAACAAACTCTCTTTCATCTCTTTCCACTAATGGCACAATGGAAAATAGACAGTGTGTACTAAAAGAGCTTTTAAATTGCTGAAAGCAGAACAACAAGCTTGTGTTTTGGTGAATTAGTAATTTGGTTCAAATATGACATAACTTATATTGCTTATAGGCAGGGATTCCATTTGCAGGAAAATGCTACATGTATGTCTTCTAATAGCCCCCTCAGTGTATCTAGATAATAATAATGCCTTAGACTTCTATAGCACTTTACAATTCTGTGCACCATTCATTCACATCTCAATCAGACTTGGTGGTAAGCTACTAATGTAGACACAGCTGCCCTGACAGGCTGCCAGTTCACACCTACGGCCGGCCAACCACATTCACACTTAGGCAATGTAGGTTAAGTGTCTTGCCCAGGGACACAATGACAGCACACACTCAGACGGGGACTCGAAGCCACGACCCTCCGGTTACGAGGCGAGCACCTACCCACTGCGCCACTGCCACCCATAAACTAAACTGCTCTTTACATCAAGAGGCTAATCTGTTGGCCAGCTCTGTTGGCATGAGGACCTTTTTGTGGGATACTCTGCAGTGTTAATGGGTGGTTAATAAGCATTACTCCTGTTTTTTCCAACAAGGGTGTATGTATATATATATATATATATATATATATATATATATATATATATATATATATATTCTCATGAGCATGGCAGTTAAGCATCAAATCACAGTAATAAAAATGGCAGACAGAGATGATACAGAACAAACTAGAGAATTTGTACTTTAGTTGAATCAGTGAGGAGAAACACTGTGAGATTGAATAGTTTCAGTATTAAAGAATTGAGTCTCTTTCTAATTTACATAGAGATTGGTTGTGCCCTGGTCAAGACTTTTATGATACCAGGTACCAGGGAGGCTGAAAAATAAATTTAGGTGTCAAAAATGGTTTCTGTTTGGCTAATGTCCTCCTCTTATTGACTACTTTACCTTTCAGCAGAAATGAAAGATTTTAATTTTACTATAAATGTTATTTATGGGCATTCATGGATATGCTGCTCAATCTTTCATATTACTGTCTTGCAGATATTAAGTGTTGTTTTCTGTTTAGGATTTTTGAATCAAAACCATCTTATCTTCTATTTTCACATTTTTTCTTTCCTACAGACATGAGTGCATTTTAAGTTATGAAGAGGACACAGAATCAGAGATCAAAACAGAACATGAATAAAACACAGACACACCAAAACTGTGAGAAAACAAGTGGAACAAAAAAGACAGATCAAAAAGAAATGGGAGGAAAGAATGAAAGGCATAGCCAGTGCTAAAGGGAGCTGGGTGAGTGGATGTATTTGCTGGATACAGACTGCCTGCTGAATCAACCTGGCATTAGTCAGTCTATCACGCTTTCACAACATGTCCCCACTGGGGACTCAAACGAGCGCTACCAAAGCAGCTCATTAAATGGAAACACTGTCATTTCTAAGGGCATATCATTTATTGTATGATAAGTCATTACTTTTAAAGCTATTTAAAAGTAATAAGTGACTCTATTGTACAATGTCTAAAAATGTTGCTCTGAGGTTTTGGTTATGTGTGAAATTCATTCAGGCATATCTGGATAAAAAGGAACAAGATGAAATAATTAATTCATCACACGCAATGTGACATTTTAAATACTGGCTCGCTTAGCATAAACTGCTAAAAATAAAATCGGTAGTGATGCACATAAATCTGTTAATCTGGAAGATGAAGGTAATAAAGAATAGTTTCATTTTGGTTTGGTTTTTAAGCACATGAGACGCATTCTGAATTCCCAGCACATGTTGCTTCATGTGAAATCCAGGAGAAAGGGAATAATATTATCTGTGGAGGGGCAGGCCCATTAAAAAAATGCATATTGCTTTTTTCCCTCTCCTTCAGCCTCTGCACCTGATAAGGACTAAACAAATAAATAAATAAAAGCTGTAAATAGCCGTTGCCTGTTGCTCCAGTTATTTCTCCATTACTTTGGCCAGCGGAGTGAGACCAACTTCTTATTTCTTGCTCTGAAAGCGGCTCTCAGTTTCATTGATAAAAAAGGAAGCGGTGGAAGCAGGAGAGGACTGGCGGAATCTGTGTTGGGATGCTGTGACAATGAATTTTGTGAATTAATTTGCTCAATGCTCTTTGAATATTGTCATGTTGTCAGACTAAAGTTGGGCATTTACATCCTTTCCTATCCTTACCTGTGACCTGTTTCTCCACCCTATTAATTATGCACATACACACACACAGAAACACAACCTTATTTTGATATTTCCATGTTTGATGTTCAGTGCAGTATTCATTCCCTTATCGCTTACCCTAACCCCGATAATAACCTTTACCCTACAAACCAGATTTTACCCCTGGATAGCACTCTACACCTGTGGAGACAAAAACATGAAGGTGACACAGTTGCCATTAAGTTTTACACACACACACACACACACACACACACACACACACACACACACACACACACACACACACACACACACACACCTTTTAATGACTTCTAGAATTTAACAACTCTATCATTAAAAAAGTGTCTGAAGGACCTTTTGAACAAAGATCCAATAGGTATGCTTGAAATAGTGGTTTGGCTGGAGCCTGTGTTTTGGATACAGAATGGCATCACTGATCGTTGATCAGACAGGATTCCATAACAGTAATAAATTGGTGAAAAAAAAAAGAATAACTGTGGCAAAAAGCAAACATGAAGAGCAGCCAAGCTTTTGTTAAGTACATGGAAAATACACTTCTATCAATTCACCCCTTGCCTTTAAAAAAAAAATTAAATAAATAAACACTCAATGAATTGTTATGCCAAACCTGGCTCCACAACACAGTGATGAAAAGTGAAGTAGCTTTTGTTGGGAACAATGTGTCAACTGCTCTATCCATCATAATGCTTCACTGGAAGCCTACATCTGTCATGAGTCATGCTGTTTTCTCATGTCTGGTAAATGCTAATGAAGCTAAGTCAGGTGTGCTGCACAGTTTGCGTTTAACCGCTCAAACTCCATTTTTTTGACAAATTAGTGCCAAGCCATTGTTGTGTAGTAAGTACCTGATTAATGGTTTCTTTGTTTTCCTGGTGATATAGGGGGTAAAGCTCGCCTTTAAAGTTGCAAACACAGCTACAAATACATTCATAAATGGTACAGCTTCAGCTCCTACACGTTTTTACATCACTGGTTATATCATCATCCCAAACTCCATAATAGAATATTGGCATTGTATTTTTCTGCAAAATATGGATTAGCATAAACTTATGCTGAGAAGTGAATGGACTGATTCTTATATAGTGCTTTATACCTTTATGCCCATTCACCTAGGCACTCCTTCCTACACCGAGGGATGCATCAGAGAGCACTTCAGTATTTTGCCCACAGATAGTGTGGCATGCAGACTGGACCAGCCAAGGATTGAACCACCAACCTAACAAATAGTAGATGACCTGCTCTACCACCTAAGCTACAGCCGTGCAAAACGAGCAAAGTATGTTTCATATGAATATTTGTATATTCATGTGAATAAAGAAGACGCTGATTCCTACTGTCCCTGAATGTGTAAAACTCTCTTGCTGCCCGTTTAGTCTGTGTCTTTTACTTTGTACAGATTGGCTTATCTGTATTTTATGTCTGAATTAGTAAATTTGGAAGTGGGCTTTTACAAAAGAATTGAATAATATTACTTTAACCTAACTTAAATTCAGGTTTTGGTCTTAAATGAAAAATTCTGGATGTAACTAATGTTACATTCAACATTTTTCTACTTGAAAAGGCCTTTCTTTGTTATCTTGTTGTACTAACAGAACACAATGATATGAGGAGAGCTGCGAAGAATGTTTAGAAATCATGTCACAAAGGAAGAAATAATAAAAAGTGATTTGGAAATAATTGCAATTACTCAAATGCCTGAGGTTAAATGTGAACAAGGCCAACTGGACCATATTCTACTGTTTTTACTCCCACTAGTTGTGCATTGTGATGTCTGGTAATTCAGATCAGTGAGGCAGCTGAGGACACATACAAGTAGCATTGTATGAATTCAAATCAGTTTGATTTATATAGCACCAAATCACAACAGTTGCCTAAAGGCCCTTTATATTGTAACCTGCAATACACAGAAAACCCATAGAAGAGGGGCCTGAAAGCTGAAGGCTCTGCCTCCCATTCTACTCTTAATTCAATTCAATTCAATTCAATTTTATTTATATAGCGCCAAATCACAACAAACAGTCGCCTCAAGGCGCTTTGTATTGTGGGTAAAGACCCTACAATAACACAGAGAAAACCCAACAGTCAAAACGACCCCCTATGAGCAAGCACTTGGCGACGGTGGGAAGGAAAAACTCCCTTTTAACAGGAAGAAACCTCCAGCAGAACCAGGCTCAGGGAGGGGCAGTCATCTGCTGTGACCGGTTGGGGCTGAGTGGAGAGAGACAGGACAAAAGACATGCTGTGGAAGAGAGCCAGAGATTAATAATAATGATTAAATACAGAGTGAAGTATAAACAAGTAAATAAAGGTGAATGAGAAGAAACAGTGCATTATGGGACCCCCCTCAGCAGCCTAGGCCTATAGCAGCATAACTAAGGGGTGGTTCAGGGTCGTCTGATCCAGCCCTAACTATAAGCTTGATCATAAAGGAAAGTTTTAAGCCTAATCTTGAAAATAGAGAGGGTGTCTGTCTCCCGAATCCAAGCTGGGAGCTGGTTCCACAGATGAGGGGCCTGAAAGCTGAAGGCTCTGCCTCCCATTCTACTTTTAAGTATCCTAGGAACCACAAGTAAGCCAGCAGTCTGAGAACGAAGTGCTCTATTGGGGTGATACGGTACTATGAGGTCTTTGAGATAAGATGGGGCCTGATTATTCAAGACCTTGTATGTTAGGAGAAGGATTTTAAATTCTATTCTAGATTTAACAGGGAGCCAATGAAGAGAAGCCAATATGGGAGAAATATGCTCTCTCGTTCTAGTCCCTGTCAGTACTCTAGCTGCAGCATTTTGGATCAGCTGAAGGCTTTTCAGGGAGTTTTTAGGACAGCCTGATAATAATGAATTACAGTAGTCCAGCCTAGAAGTAATAAATGCATGGATTAACTTTTCAGCGTCAATCTGAGAAAGGATGTTTCTAATTTTATAAATATTGCGCAGATGTAAAAAAGCCGTCCTACATATCTGTTTAATATGTGCATTGAAGGACATATCCTGGTCAAAAATGACTCCAAGATTTCTCACAGTGTTACTGGAGGCCAAAGTAATGCCATCCAGAGTAAGTATCTGGTTTGACACTGTGCTTCTAAGATTTGTGGGGCCGAGTACAAGAACTTCAGTTTTATCTGAATTTAGTAGCAGGAAATTAGAGGTCATCCAGGCCTTTATGTCTTTAAGACATTCCTGCAGTTTAACTAACTGATGTGTGTCATCTGGCTTCATGGATAGATAAAGCTGAGTATCATCTGCATAACAATGGAAATTGATGCAATGCTTTCTAATAATACTGCCTAAGGGAAGCATGTACAATGTAAATAAAATTGGACCTAGCACAGAACCCTGTGGGACTCCATAATTAACCTTAGTGTGTGAAGACGACTCCCCATTTACATGAACAAATTGGAGTCTATTTGATAAATATGATTCAAACCACTGCAGTGCAGTACCTTTAATACCTATGGCATGCTCTAATCTCTGTAATAAAATGTTATGATCAACAGTATCAAAAGCTGCACTGAGGTCCAACAGGACAAGCACAGAGACGAGTCCACTGTCAGAGGCTGTAAGAAGATCATTTGTAACCTTCACTAATGCTGTTTCTGTACTGTGATGAATTCTGAAACCTGACTGAAACTCTTCAAATAAACCGTTCCTCTGCAGATGATCAGTTAGCTGTTTTACAACTACTCTTTCAAGGATTTTGGAGAGAAAAGGAAGGTTGGAGATTGGCCTATAATTAGCTAAGACAGCTGGGTCAAGTGATGGCTTTTTAAGTAGCGGTTTAATTACTGCCACCTTGAAGGCCTGTGGTACATAGCCACCTAATAAAGACAGATTGATCATATTTAAGATTGAGGCATCAATAATTGGAAAGACTTCTTTGAACAGTCTAGTAGGAATGGGATCTAATAAACATGTTGATGGTTTGGAGGAAGTAACTATTGAAGTTAACTCCAAAAGATCAACTGGAGCCAAAGAGTCTAAACAAATACCAGCAGTGCTGAAAGCAGCCGAACATGAAGATAAATCTTGGAGATGGTTTTGAATAATTTTTCCTCTAATGTCTAAAATTTTATTTGTAAAGAAATCCATGAAGTCATTACTAGTTAAAGTGAAAGGAATACTCGGCTCTACAGAGCTCTGACTCTTTGTCAGCCTGGCTACAGTGCTGAAAAGAAACCTGGGGTTGTTCTTATTTTCTTCAATTAATGATGAATAGTAAGATGTCCTAGCTTTATGGAGGGCTCTTTTATAGAGCAACAAACTCTTTTTCCAGGCTAAATGAGTATCTTCTACTTTAGTGAGACGCCATTCCCTCTCCAGCTTACGGGTTATCTGCTTTAAGCTGCGCGTTTGTGAATTATACCACGGAGTCAGGCACTTCTGATTTGAGGCTTTCCTTTTCAGAGGAGCCACAGTATCCAAAGTCGTACGCAGTGAGGATGTAAAACTATCGATGAGATAATCTACCTCAGTGGGAGCAGAGTTTAGGTAGCTGCTCTGCACTGTGTTGGCACATGGCACTGAAGAGCATAATAATGAAGGAATTAGATCCTTAAACTTAGTTACAGCACTTTCAGAAAGACTTCTACTGTAATAAAACCTATTCCCCACTGCTGTGTAATCCATTAAAGTAAATGTAAATGTTACTAAGAAATGATCAGACAGGAGGGGGCTTTCAGGGAATACTGTTAGGTCTTCAGTTTCTATGCCATATGTCAGGACAAGATCCAGAGTATGATTAAAGTGGTGGGTGGGCTCCTTTACATTTTGACAGAAGCCAATTGAATCTAATAATAGATTAAATGCAGTGTTAAGGCTGTCATTTTCAGCATCTACATGGATGTTAAAATCACCCACTATAATGATTTTATCTGAACTGAGCACTAAATCAGATAAAAAGTCTGAGAAATCAGACAGAAACTCTGAGTAAGGACCAGGTGGACGATAGATAATAACAAATAAAACAGGTTTTTGAATTTCCCAATTAGGGTGGACAAGACCAAGAGTCAGGCTTTCAAAAGAATTAAAACTCTGTCTGGGTCTTTGATTAATTACTAAGCTGGAATTGAAGATTGCTGCTACTCCTCCTCCTCGACCTGTGCTTCGAGCATTCTGACAGTTAGTGTGACTCGGGGGTGTTGATTCATTTAAACTAACATATTCATCCTGCTGTAACCAGGTTTCTGTAAGGCACAATAAATCAATATGTTGATCAATTATTAAATCATTTACTAACAGGGACTTGGAAGAGAGAGACCTAATGTTTAATAATCCACATTTAATTGTTTTATTCTTTTGTGCAGTTGATGAAACTATATTATTTATTGTTTTTGAATTTTTATGCTTAAACAGTTTTCTGCTGATTTTAAGTTTGTTTTTTGGTGGTCTGGGAGCAGGCACCGTCTCTATGGGGATGGGGTTTTGGGGGGATGGCAGGAGGAGAGAAGCTGCAGAGAGGCGTGTAAGACTGCAACTCTGCTTCCTGGTCTCAACCCTGGGCAGTCAGGTTTTAGGAGGGTTGATAAATTTGGCCAGATTCCTAGAAATGAGAGCTGCTCCATCCAAAGTGGGATGGATGCCGTCTCTCCTAACAAGACCAGGTTTTCCCCAGAAACTTTCCCAATTATCAATGAAGCCCACGTTGTTTTTTGGACACCACTCCGACAGCCAGCGATTCAAGGAGAACATGCGGCTAAACATGTCGCTCCGGGTCTGATTGGGGAGGGGCCCAGAGAAAACTACAGAGTCCGACATTGTTTTTGCAAAGTCACACACCGATTCAATATTAATTTTAGTGACCTCCGATTGGCGTAACCGGGTGTCATTACTGCCGACGTGAATAACGATCTTACCAAATCTACGATT
This sequence comes from Pterophyllum scalare, assembly GCA_024447675.2. Lineage (NCBI taxonomy): Eukaryota > Metazoa > Chordata > Actinopteri > Cichliformes > Cichlidae > Pterophyllum > Pterophyllum scalare. Next base: position 92,295 of record JAMQGT020012642.1, on the reverse strand, counting down.
AGCCTTAGCCAGCAGTTTCAAATTTCCGTGAATGTCGCCTGCTCTGGCCCCAGGAAGACATTTGACTATGGTCGCTGGTGTCGCTAGCTTCACGTTTCTCAAAACAGAGTCGCCAATAACCAGAGTTTGTTCCTCGGCGGGTGTGTCGCCGAGTGGAGAAAAACGGTTAGAGACGTGAACAGGTTGGTGGTGTACCCGGGGCTTCTGTTTTGGACTACGCTTCCTCCTCACAGTCACCCAACCAGCCTGCTTTCCCTGCTGCTCGGGATCTGCTGGGGGAGCTAACGGCGGCTAAGCTACCATGGTCCGCACCGACTACAGGGGCCTGGCTAGCTATAGGATTTTCCAGGGTGCGGAGCCGAGTCTCCAATTCAGAAAGCCTGGCCTCCAGAGCTACAAACAGACTACATTTATTACAAGTACCATTACTGCTAAAGGAGGCCGAGGAGTAACTAAACATGTGACACTCAGAGCAGGAAAGTGCAGGAGGGACAGGAGAGGAAGCCATGCTGCTAGTGAGTCCGCTAAGAGCTAAGCTACTAGCTGCGCTAAGCTAGCGAATTTCTAAAAAAACGAATAAAGTGAATAATGAGAATACTGGTATTTAAGCAAAGAGTGTGCTCTATATAAAGCAGGTGAAGATTACAGTGAAATATGCAATTATCCAGATAAATCGACGTATACAAATTAACCAGCTAACAGACACCAAAACACCACTGTGCTCTGAAACAGGAACAGGAAGTGATACAATACCGCAGTTAAGTATCCTAGGAACCACAAGTAAGCCAGCAGTCTGAGAACGAAGTGCTCTATTGGGGTGATATGGTACTATGAGGTCTACATCATTATTCAAGACCTTGTATGTTAGGAGAAGGATTTTAAATTCTACTCTAGATTTAACAGGGAGCCAATGAAGAGAAGCCAATATGGGAGAAATCTGCTCTCTCTTTCTAGTCCCTGTCAGTACTCTAGCTGCAGCATTTTGGATCAGCTGCAGGCTTTTCAGGGAGCTTTGTAAACTTGTGCACAAAAAAAAAATTCTTGTTAACATTCTATCATATTTCAAGGGTGCCAGAGTCATTAGGATTTATCCCCTGCAGACCAGCTCAGGCCAACAATATGGAAGACTTTGGGGCTAGAAATTCTTCCTGCTCCCAAAGATGTGTTTGTGTATCGGCTTTCATAAATCCAGCATCACTGACAAAAGAAAGTGGAATAACCTGAGGACATTTTAAATTACTTGGCATTCAAACTGTTTGACTAGAGATTTTTTGGAGTCACAGATGACAACAATGGCATTCGGTAAGAGATGGAACCAGCTGAGCATGACTTCAATCTAAGTCTTTGCCAGTTTCTGTGAAAGTCACAGAGCCCAAATGATTCTGTCCAGTGGTCAAAGAAGAAACAGGGGAAATATCAGGGCACAGCTGACTACTTAGAAAAATCAACAAATTTCCTGTTGCATTGCTACTAACTTGGGAAATGTCTTGAGAAATTGTCCAGAGGACATGCAATTTACCTCCTACTGTAAATAATTTAAACTTTTTCCTGTCATGACTGAACAACATCCCAAATGCATTTGACATAATGCACTCCCTAACATTAACCATGACAATATAATGGTTCTGATCCTAACCTAAAGTTCCACTCAGCACTCAAATATGACTTTGAAAGAGCGTGACAAAGTTAGCAGCAGGGAAATTGTCCTCTCTTTAGCCAAAGTGTCCTTACTCCAGTGGTCCAAAACTCAAACTGCTCAAACTCATAAATATAGCCGTGCACTGCATGAAAACAAAGCAACACTTGTCAGCTTGACCTTTTTTTCAGCTGTGCATTGCTCCAGTGTCTGAGTCCCATAAAGTGGATTTATCATAATTATGAAGAATGTTGCATCAACACTTTTATGCAACATGAAACTCTGAAAGAGTGACATTCATTATTACAACATTATTACGCAACTTGACTTAGCCCACATCCCAGGTGTGCAAAGCACTACAATAGTAATAAAGGCAACAGGTATATTGTAATATTATAAGCAAAAACAGCTTAAGAAACTTTGTAATTTAGAAAAAAAATTAGGGGAGGTATGTCACCACAGCAAATGATGCCATTTGCCATATGTCCCAATTTCACTTATTCAATAATATGCAATTTTGTATTTTTAGATACAACTTTGGGATATCATGAATTATAGACATTCTGTAAAAATGAACAGCTACCATATTAATTTGATTTCATGAGGTAATAAAGTAGGAATTACTTAGCATAGAAAAAAACGAAACACGTGTAAATATAACAATATAAACACAATTAAGCAAAATTAAAGCAAACCTCTAGCTCAGATATCTCCACAGGGTTAATTAGCTAAGCTGAGCATGTTGCTTATTACATATTATACACATGTTTCCAAAGTTATTGCTTTTCTTTTTAGTCACTGTAGATAAAGATACATGCTGTTTACACCAAGTGTTCCTGTGCTTTGGTGTCTTTTTTTAAACACACTGCAGTGTGTCTTTTGTCCTGCCTCTCTCCCCTCACCCTCAGCAGATGACTGCCCCTCCCTGAGCCTGGTTCTGCTGGAGGTTTCTTCCTGATAAAAGGGAGTTTTTCCTTACCACTGTCACCAAGTGCTTGCTCATAGAGTGTCGTCCGATTTTTAGTGTTTTCTTTGTGTTTGTCTCTTTACGTTACAAGATAAAGCACATTGAGGCAACTGCTGTTGTGGTTTGGCGCTATATAAATAAAAGTGAATTGAACTGAATGCACCTAACCATTTCAACTTCTAGTCAGGTGACATAAGGCTACTCTTGCAAAGTCTCTAATCCAATTAATTGCCTGTTTCTTTCGGTTTCAAATGTTTTTGAACAAAATCCACTTGCTGTAAGATTGAGATCTGGAGACTGGCTAGGCCACTCCGTAACCTTTAATGTGCTTCTTCTTCAGCCACTCGTAGCACTTTCTTCTTTTTCAGATGTTCACTGGCAACCCCAAGGTAAAATATAAGAAGGATCACGTTTATTTTCATAAAGCAGGAGTGTGTGTGCTGCTATAGTCCTTACATTACCCTTAAAGAATAAGAAAGTTTTTCTCTTGGTGTAAAAAAGAAATTAATACACAAAAGAAAATAGAAAAAAGCATACTATTACTGTTTACAAAACAGATATACATAAGTACACACACACACACGCACACACATCACACACACACACACACACACACACACACACACATACACACACACACACTAAAAAAGTATAACAGAAAAAAAGACAGTGTCCTTTCCTGTTGTGTTTCCATGTTGAATATCATTGTAAGTTGGTTACAGATGACCTCCCTCCATTACCCATGTGAAGCTTTGTAACAAAGGCTGCAGGGAGAATTTGTCTGTTCATCGGATCATTTTAAAAAGCAATATTTGACAGAGAAGCTCACATGAAGTCGTGCTTTTGTTGGCAATTATTTACTTATTAATTTTTAACCTTTCCCAATAGTTCAATAAATAAACAAAAGCACTTAATGAAACAAATGGATTCCATACCAAAGAACTGTTAATGAATCATTCAAAGCATGCATATAGATTATACATGTATAACCCTATTAAAAAGACCGGGCTGAATTCTTAACAGCTGCTTGGGCCCCAAAGGCTTCTGCTAATCAATATGTAGGACTGGATTTTTGTGGTCCCTGAGGAAAACAGAAACTTTGTGCATACACTTTAGGCAAACAAGTGATATGTGGCCCAAAAAGCTGACAAAAAAAAATAGATGAACTGTATCAAAGTTGTTCAGACTACCTTGCTGAGTACACCATTAAATTGGTGGAAGTGTATATATGGAATTTTATTTTGATTATTAAGGTCATAGTATAACCCAGTAAAACCATCCCTTCATTCTCAGACACACTGAACTGACTGAACTGAACCCAAACAGAGTAGAGATGACTGCAATAAGTCCCTATTATGATAACACATGGTGAGATGCACTTTCATCATAAGCATGTTATCTGGTCTTTGAAGCACACATCATTATAAGTATGACAGTCTCAGGGGCTTCAAGCTCACCATTCATCTACTATAAATTACCATGCCACTTCCACTGTTGGTGATGAGCCATTCTTCCATATCCTTCTAGAACCTCTCTTGCTTTGACACTAATCAAGTTGTAGCTCCACTGTGATGGACGTTTGTCATTAGCTGTCATGACTGGATACAAATGGCTCTTGGCTGTATTCTGTCATGTTCGTGATAGCCTTCTAAGGTGTTTGACGATGGAGGGCCTCAGTAAGGTGTCACCATGTCCCTCTCAATGGCCCAAAAGGTATCACATACTCACCACATCTGCTGCACATGACACATTATCAAATGTGACAAGAGTCTAGTTATCACTGCGCTGAGAATCAAATGTCCCTTCAATATCTTTGAAGCTTTCAGACACTTCTCAAATTATGTTTCCTTTTCAGGACTTCTACTATGCTATGAGTAGTCTGCATAGTATAGACAGGCATTTTAATATGAAAACATACCTTTATTCACAGAGGCTACAAAAGATAGATAGATAGATAGATAGATAGATAGATAGATAGATAGATAGATAGATAGATAGATAGATAGATAGATAGATAGATAGATAGATAGATAGATAGATAGATAGATAGATAGATAGATAGATAGGAATATGTACACAAAGAATGTGGAAAACAGCAGCAAGAGGATATGATACAAAAATTTGTGTGTGGGATCTTGTGTCCTGACAGGTGTGTTCACCTGAGTTATTATACAGCTTTATGGAGAATGGTAGGAATGATTTCATGAAGCGTCCTTTATGGTTGAATCAGTCTGAGGGAGATGGAGCTCTGCTGCCTCAGCAGTGTGGAGTGGAGTGGGTGAGATGGTCCATGATGAAGAGCAGTTTGTTCAGTGACCTCCTGTCCCTCACTGACTCAAATGTCTCCAAATTCTGCCCTATGATGGTTCCAGCCTTGCGAATCAGTTTGTTGATCCTGCTGGCATCTCTGGCACTGATGCTGCCCCCCCAGCAGACAACAGCAGAGTAGATGGCACTCACTATCACAGACTGGTAGAAGATCTCCAACATCTGCTGCACACATTAAAGGATCTGAGCTTCCATAGAAAGTAGAGTCTGCTCATCCCCTTCCTGTACACAGCATCACTGTTGGTCCTCCAGTCCAGTCTGCCATCCAGGTGAACGCCCAGATACCTGCAGCTGTCCACCGTTTCCACGTCCTCTCCCCTGATGTTAATGGGCTTAGTTACTGTTTTATTCCTCCAGAAGTCAACCACCATCATTTTTGTCTTGCTGACATTGAGACTGAGGTGATTTCGCTTCACCTGTACTCCGACTCTGCCCACACTTAATACACCCAACTACTGCAGCATCATCAAAGAGCTTCTGCAGGTGGCATGTTTCACTGTTGAACTGGAGGTGTTCAGGGTAAACAGGAATGGAGATAGAACCGTCCCCTGTGGTGCCCCAGTATTGCTAACCACCACAGCAGACAGGGTTCCCCCTACCCGTACAAACTGAGGCCTCTCTGACAGATAGTCAGCAATCCAGGAGAGAGCAGAAGTGGTGACCCCATCCTGAGCAGCTTCTCACTGAGCAGAGGTGGTTGGATGGTATTAAAAAACATGATTCCGGGTGCGAGTGCAGCCATGTCTCCGTGAAGCATGCCACACTGCACTCCCAATACTCCCTCTGATGTCTTATCACCTCACGCAACTCGTACATTTTATTAGCCAGTGGCCTCATGTTCCCCACGATAACTGATGGAACAGAGGGTTTATATCTTCTTCTCCTCGCTTTGAGGACAGTAACCTGAAGCTCTGTATTTCTTGGTGTTTATGGGTGCAGGGGTCCAAATTGGATTTTGATTCAAATTTGATGGAGCTATACTTTCACACTGAAGGAACTCCTACATGCATCTTTCAAAAAAGAGGCAGCTACACAGAGTGATCATTTTGTATGATCAAAAAAATCTGGAAATCAGCAGATAGCATAATTAAAAAACAAACAAGAAAACCCTAAAGTGACCAGCTGAGATAAGAAGTAAATATCTGATTAAAATTGGGCTGATTTCCCTTTCAAGATCATCTTCTCATGCTTCCAGAGAGGCCAGCACTTTTAGATTACTCCCTGAAATTCCCATTATGATCACTTGAACTGTGCACTTGCTGATCAAATCAGCCAAGGTGTTTAAATTTCACGGGCTGATTCTCATATAATGTCAAATTAAAATTGAAATCATATCCAGGGTGATCATTAGAAGCTGGTTTTGTGTAAGTTAGATTATAACAGACTTCTGTATGAGCAAAAGAGCCAATTTCATATTCTGTCAAAATAAGAAACATTATTTGAGCTATTGTTCTTACACAATATTAACTTTAGATAAACCAGGGGCAACATCTCAAAGTTATCAATAATGAAAATAATTATTATAAACCCATATTCACAATGACACATAGAAATAAAATATTAAAGGTTTAACCTGGGAAAATGGACCATTTTAAGAAAAATATTTGCTTCTTTTAAATTTGAACATATCTCAAAAAAGTTGGGACAGGACCATGTCTACCACTGTGTAGCATCCCCTCTAATTTTTGTAATAGTCCATAAATGTCTGGGAACTGAGGAGAGCAGCTGCTGGACTTTTAGGAGAGGAATGTTCCTCCATTCTTGTCTGATAGAGGACTCTAACTGCTCAGCAGTCTGGGGTCTTCTCTGTTATAGTCTTCATTTCATGATGTGCCAATGATCTCATCTTGGTGAAAGGGCTGGCCTTCAGCACCCAAAATCTTTTATTATTAAGCCATACTGTTGTAATATCTACAGTATGCAGTTTAGCACTGTCTTTCTGGAATATGCAAGGTCTTCCCTGAAAACAACATCATCTGGACTGGAGCATATGTTGCCCTAAAACCTGGACATAGCTTTCAGCATTGATGGTCCCTTTCCAGATGCCATTTCCATAGGCACTAGTACACCCCCATACTATCAGAGAAGCTGCTGAACTGAGCACTGATAATGAGCTGTGATGGTCCTTCCTCTTTTTATTCCCGAGGATGCAGCATCCAGGATAAAGATTTTTCCACATTCTCTGAATCTTTTCAGGCTATAATGTGCTGTAGATAATTTCACATTGAAGATCATTATTCTGATATTGTTCCACAATTTGTAGACTGGTGAGCCTCTGTCCAACGTTATTTCTGACAAACCTTGCCTTTCTGAGATGCTCTTTTTATGCCCAATCATGTTACTGACCCGTTGTGAATTAACCCAATTAGCTGAAAATTGTTCCTCCAGCTGTTTCATTTTAATAACACTTACTTTTCCAGCCTTTTGTTGGCCTCATCCCAACTTTTTAGAAATGTGTTACTGCCATCAAATTCAAAATGAGCTGATACTTTTTGTTCAACCATTTAATATTTTTCCTGTGTTCTATTAGGCATGAGATATGGGTTTATGAGATCTACAACTTAATGTATTCGGTTTCTCTTTATATTTAAACACAACATCCTAACCTTTTCAGCATTGGGCTTGTAATACACTTACCTGCTGGGCTCAATTCATGGTATAAAGTGTTACATTCCAGTGCAGTTTTATTTTTACAAAATAATGCAATAATACAAACATCCGACCACATGTGCATTTTTCTGAGGCTCTGACGATCAGAGCCTGGATGGACTGAAATGATTTGTTTTCTCCCTGAAGTTTTAGCTTTGGCAGAGAGAACCTCATAATGATGGGTTGAACCTCCAGTTGCCTGCCTTTGCATCTGTACTGACATGTATTTACATAAGCAGTGCCTATGTTGAGCCTCTAGAGTCCCGTGCCAATCTAAAACATGTTGAGGCTGTAGTTGAAAAGATGAAATCGTGTCTCTCAGAGGAAATTTTATTTCTCCTTGAAATGATTAACAAAAATGCAGGACACATGCTCTTCTTGTCACACCAGGGGGATACTGTGGAAATGGATCTGTGTGTGGGGCAGTGTCTTAACCATCATTCATGTTTTGTAACAGACTCTTTTGGGATACTGTACCTGGAGGTGGATGCTTTGTCAAACCCCAGTTAAATGCCACACTTGGGCAGGGGGTTAACAGCCTTCATGTTCTCTACTGGGTTATAGGGGGACATCCACCACCAGATGGCTGGAACCCATGTTGAACCAGCAATGTGACACAGTGTACAGGGAAAACTAACAGGCAGTGTAGCCTTGAGGCTAGATGGGTAAGACACGCGACAAAAACAGTTTAGCTAAGTGCAAGGATGTGGTCCACAGCACTCCATGTGATGATCAAGCTTTATTTCAACTGGCAGCCTCCTGCCCACCTCTCACATGATTAATGAGAGCAGAGCAGATGCTATGGATACGGAGCCGAGGGAGTAAAGCAGGGAATGGGACTCTTATCGGCACACCACATGACGCCAGCCTTCATTTTTCCACCTTTACGTTGGGCATGTGTGGCTTTGTTTGTGGGTTTGTGCACGCCTGTGGAGGCTGTGTGCATGACTATCCTTGTATGTATTTGGGTCTGCTGTCTCCCTATGAATATCTGTCAGTATATGAGTTAGGGGAGAAAGCGAGACAGTGGAGAGTCTGCTAACTGAGGTAGAAGAAAAGTGACGGCTGGTTTTATCCGAACAATATTCTGAATAAAGATGATGCTTTGAATAATTCAAAGTCTGTCATACATTTTCTCTTCCAACACCTTCAGTTAACAGAAATCATATCATTCTAATTTGTTTCCCTTATTTGTTGTAAAGATCACAACCCCTACACCGCTGTGTCTTCTTAATCTCAGCAAACGAGAGGAAACTAGCTATTCTAGTGAGTGCAACTGTGAACATATTAATAACTTTTGTCATATTTGGCTGAAACAGGTGTGACCCAACACCCTGATCATTTTTCAGGTGCAGAGCACTGAAAGTACTTTCAATCATCTAAATGTTTTCAAACATAAAATGCACAGTACAGAGTTTAATTTTTAATTCCTCTACAAATCCAGGAAACGTGCTAATAATGTATTTTCTGAAATCATATTTTTATTGCATTTATTTAAATTTTTGTGTTATTTTTGGTTCAGTATATGCACATATAGTGTAAATTAAAACAAACAAACAAATATATGTATGAAAATGTAGGAATGGTGAGTTGATGTAATAATGTTCCAGTGTGTATATGAAACGATTAAAACAACATAACCATAAATTTTCATGTTATGACGACGGGAATGTTTTGACTGGCATGCTGGCGAAGCCTTTTCCATCCTGTCACTGAGTTATAAGTCACCATAAATTATTGCCTTTGAGAGTTTGCGCTTCTTATTGACATTTCGTGCCACGGGCTACTCCATCCTTTTACTTTATGCATTTAAAAAAAAATTTTTTTTTTAATCACTGGGCATAAATTAGGTCCTGGTCAAGTAGGAAGACAGGCTTGGCCCCGCAAAGCTGAGATGACTGTCCTCCTAATCACTTGTGTAAATTTAGAACTCGTTGTTGAGCAAGGACATCTGAAACAGGAAGCCATACATTAATAATGCTCACTGAAAGCACAACAATTATAACACTGCACGATAGAAAAGCAAACTCTTTTAAAAGCAGTAAAGAAGTATTTTGCACCTGTGTTCAGCTATGTGCATGTATTTTTTTGTCAATGGATTATTAATGATGAAGCTTAATTTGCATGTTGTTCATTTGCATTGGGAGGTCTATAAATACTTCAGTGGCCCAGCAAATTAGGCTGTAAAACAGCCAGCAGTGTCAATACTGTAAGAAAATACACACTGGTACACAACCAGCTCTTTTTTCTTTTCTTTTTTTTTGGCCCAAGTTGTGAGCCCATACAGACTGATTGCATCCTGCCTTGATCCTATTTTCATGGCGGTATAGTCTAGCTGGCTGCTTGGAAAGGTCAGGTCTAAATTGAGAGCAGGGAATAGATCTTTCAAGGTTTAAGGATCACATCTCAAAAGTCACTTTAGTAACCTAAATGAAGGAGAGTGTGAAAGGTAGAGCGCTTTTCTCTCTTTCAAATTTGTGTTGTGGAAGAGTTGTTCTTCTAAGCTGAAAGTTGTGTAGAATTGTGCTTGGTTTTGTTCATTATTTACTTTTTTTAAAATCATGCATTTTTTTTTGTCCTCACACTGAAAAACTTACGACTCCTTTCACTGCCATACCGGAGGGACTAGGTCCTGTTTTTCTAGGTAACAGTCATTTTAACAAAGTTTTCATCTGGAGCACTGAAATTAGATTCCATCCTTCCTGTTACTTTATATTTCAGTGGTTGTTTTTCTGTAGAAACATGAAATATACAGCAGCATGTCCTTTACCTCAATTGCTTGGGAATATATAAACCTGCTGATATACATGTAATTAACTTCATGAGTCACTGTTTGCATTAAAACGTTTTTACTGCAATGCATTTAATGTATTCTCATGTTAAAGGCCGGTGGGAAAGAGCAGTGCAAGACGGTAAGGGCACTTACTCTTTATCTTCTATTTATGCTCATAGGTTTAATTGAATTTTCTGCGATAGCCCTGGCTTGTGGATATAAATTATGCCTCTCAATCGTTCAAGATAGCCAAAAGACCGCTCCTGCTACAGATGTATGAAAGAGCAGGTGGGGGCAAGAGAAGGCCAAGATTTATGTGTGCAAGGAAAAACATGACCCTGGGTCTCTGCTGCCTGTCACCAGAGCAGCTTTTCCATTACCTTGAGGATTCATAAGCACTATATTTCAGTCAAGGGTCCTTGAATAAATTCAGGATAGACACAAAAATCTAAAAAATTCAAGCACATTCTACTTTTTTTTTTAATGCAGCAGTTAAAACTCGTTTTGAGAGTGACGACAGTATGGGGACGTGCTAATGCTCCCTCACAAACAGACTTTTAGACACTTGGGTCTTTTGACCGATCCAAACCTATCCTGTCCCCTTCTTGCTTGTAAGCCAAAAAGGACAATTATCTACTTTCATAATAATACATGTTCATTCATCCTGTTCTTCTTCCCAGGCTGTCAAAAACTGTTTGTTTGTTTGTTTGTTTCAAAATGTCTTGCAGATACTCACAAAGTGTCCTTTGGTAAAAGTCCATCAGATGTGTCCTGAGATAAAGGACCCCTTGGCATCACATTTAAGCACTCTGGGTAAATGTAATTTTTTTTTTTAAGATGCAGGGTTAATGCTGTAATCAGGCATATTTTAACACAAATAATATTTTTTTCTTCTATCAAGTAGTTTTGGTAATTTAAGAACCAATTTAAAATCATGACCCTAAAATCAACACAAGCCTCCTGGTTCAAAAATTTGATTAGTACTCCATCTCTGCAGCCCCAGACTTCAGGTGTGAAATTACCTTTTTAAAAGGTTATAATCATCTCCAGGGATTAAACTAATATTTGGCAGGTACGGGAACACAAAAATCAAGTGCCAAATTATACTATATTGTGAGCTCCAGTAGATTTTTCGATAGACTGTGATCAGCTGACCATTTTTAGATCTACTCTTTATGTATTTATGCAAAGAGATTCCTAAATATGCAGGCAGAAGTTACACGAGCTAACCAACTATCCAGTACAAAGCTAGTATAAAGGTGCATGACATCTGCCTTGGGTGGTTGTGGCTCAAGAGGTAAAGCAGGTCATCTACTAATCGAAAGGTTGGTGGTTTGATCCCTGGCTGCTCGAGTCTGTGTGCCAAAGTATCCTTAGGCAAGCTACGGAACCCTGAGTTGCTCCCGATGAGTTCGTTGGAGTGTTGTGTGTGTGAATGTTAGATAGAAAGCACTTAGCTGTAGAAAGTGCTCATATGACTGTGTGTGAATGAGACATTCTGCATAAAGTGCTTTGAGTCGTCATTTAGAGTAAAATGCTCTATAAGAACCAGTCCATTTACTTTTGACCTATACTAACAGTGAGCATAAACACTACAGAGTGCCTTTAATCAGTCCAACATGGTCCATTAAAGAAAAAACAAAAACAGCTAATAAGAAAGAATAAACTCTGCCCTCTATTTCTTACATCTTTCCCCATTTCAGAGTAAAACGATCTCACATTACTTGCTTATTTCCTTCTGGGAAGTGCAGCATTTCTGCAAGATGCTACATTGTGTACAGAAGCAGTTTGTGCTTGGTGTTTGTCGACCTGTTTTAAATGCTACGTTCAAAATTACCGGCCTCTTCCAAAAGAGCCGCAGATATGCTCAGTCCCATTCTGCAGCGCCAACTAGATGCTTAAAGAATTCAACCACAACTTCCCTAACATCTGCATACATGAATACATGACTGGGTTGGGAAGGAAAAAAATGGATGTATACTGTGCAAGCTGTATAGTTGGGTCTCACAAAACAGCAATATTTGATGCCCTGGGAGTGTGTGTGTGTGTGTGCTGTGTGTGTGTGTGTGTGTGTGTGTGTGTGTGTGTGTGTGTGTGTGTGTGTGTGTCACGCTCAGCCTGGTTTGTTGGCTACATTCACTCCACCAATACCAGACACCCACATGCACCCACTTCCACACACAACAGTGTGTAATCCAATCCGGCCTCAGTGTTCCTCAATAAAGTCTGCTCTGACAAACATGATGAAGAGTCACTCTGCTTCAGAGCAGGATACTCTGGAAATGACTTGAAGATAAAATATTGCCATCTCACCAGATGACTTCAATCCAAATTAAAAAAGTTAGAAGAGGCCAGGTTTATGCTGCACTCTTCATTGCGGCTATATATCACACTCAAATACTCACAAACTTAACCACCTACCATTTTCTCCCTCTCCAGTAAGGGATGTGTGGCTCAATAACCTAAAGATCGGATGTGATGTAAGGCCTTTCATCTCTGCATCCTAAACCTTCAGACTACCATTACATCTGTCAAAAAAACAAAAAGACAAAAAAACCTGCAGCCATAAATTCCAACATCTATCTGTGAGATAAATGTTATACCCAAATTAAACCTGCGGCACAGTTTTGACCAGAGGCCTTCTCGCATAAAGGATCTTACTCAGTCTGTACATGACACTAGCACATTTTTAAACATTTGATATACTGTATGTCATATTTGTTCTTTTCAAGGCCAAAATACTGTTTGGAGGATTGCATCTGCATCTGTTGACTCACTTTAGATGAGAAGAAGCAGTGAATGGTTTGTGCTCCAAGTCAGAGGCAGAAAACAATTGTTGCACAATTATATTTTTTGCACCATTATTTAGCAATGTATATTTGCTTGCTATTATTATACTTTCACCTTCAGGTTCACCTGGCAGGTATGCATACTCAAACTCCCTATGTCAAGAGGACATTCCGACATTCCGGCATTCTGCCGGCTGAATATTAAATAAAAGGCAGGAATATATTGTGGCTAATCAAAAGTCCAAAAAACGTCCAACCAAATCATTCAAAGAACACGGAGACACAAAGACTGGAGGGAATGTAACAGAAACTACAGGGAAGACAGGACTATTTATACACCAAGGGCTGCTTGGGGATGAGAAACAGGTGAAGACAATCAAGAAAATCTGAAAAGAAGAAGTAAAACTAACACAAGCCATGAAAGAAAACCACCATTCAAATAACAGAAAATAACCAGAAGAGAAAACCCAGTGACAAGAAAACTCACACTAGACACGATAAAAGACTAGAGAAAGGAAAACACTGAGACAAAAAAACGACAACTAACTGAACACAAGACATGACCCAAAATGAAGGGTTGGAAACTGAAACTCATCACTAGAATAATGATGCAGTAAGAATAGGAATCACTGATGTCACAAGAAATAAAGCTCACAATCTTATAGGACAAGGAAATTTTAAAAAGAAATCCACAAATCCAACAAACACAAAAATCAAACTTTAAACACTGGAATGACAATAAAATCCAAACAGAAACAAAAACTCAAACATGTTATTAAAAATTCAATCCCCAAATCTACACAGAACAACTTACAGTGCTCTGATAGTTAAAAACCAACCACCGTACAGACATCTGTATATACATTCAGTCAAACATCCAACACTAACATTCACCCAAGAGTTCCCCTAAGTTCTTGTTATCCTAGTTTCACTTTGACTGTGTGTGCCATATTTTTTAGAATCTAAACCCATATGGCATATTAAAATTTTTGATGTTCAGTTAACAAAGGAAATGTCACTTAAAGGTAAAGAGGACTGTTTATTTACACACAGAACTTGGGTGATAAACTGGTGGTTAGGACAGTACCCCCAGAATCCAGCTACAGGTTGTGGTGGTGCTCGAGCAGATAGCAGATGGAGACATGGATGAGGCTGCCTGGAGGTGGGTCACATTGCAGGAATAAGTCTTACAGCATTGAGTTTTAAAGAACAGGGAACAGAGAGTGATGCAAGAAGGATACTGGATCAGAAGGATGATGACAAAATTGGTTGGGACAGCATGGAAAAGCAGAGGTGACCCAAAGAACAGAGCAGCTAGAATAGTATAAAGCAGCCCCAAATCCAGGCAGAGAAGAGAACATGGATCTTTCTGAATAAAAGCATTTTAAACATGTGCCCTTTGTTTGGATCAATGTGGGACGCTTTAAATGCATTTTATGTTATTGCTCATGTTTGTTTGACTTCAACCAGGCATTTAATTTGATTAGGTAGAACCAGACACAGATGGTCAAAGTTGACACTTCATTACATATTCAACAATATTTCTAATATATAAAATGCGCAGCTGTTCTGAATGACAATGCATATATCAGCCAGTGCAGCCAGCCGTTGAGTGAATGCTGTCATATAAATTCAACCTATCAGAGTTGGCTGATGCAAGAGGTAATTATTTTCATCACCACTTGCAGAATCAATTAGGAGTACTGTACTGCATTCATTATTGACAATGACTAATAGGGAACAGAGACCCAAGTCTTAAGAACCTTGCTGATTCAATAAACTCTCCTCAGAAATCTATTGGAGAGGAAAAATGTGGAGAAATTTAACAGCTTGACTGGCATCATGATCAGGCACCAAGCGAGTGTTAAAGGTGAAACACACACAGGGCGTTAATTGGTACAGTAGAATGGCTAACTAGATGCAGTCCTACGACTGTATTATTTTGCTTTTCATGCAGCAGGACCCAAGTGTAGAGGCAGGGAAAATAGATTTACAAGATATGATGTATTTTATTATAGCAGTTAAAAATAAATAATTCAATAAAAAAAAAATTTAAAAAAAGATGGTTGGATGGACAAAAGCTCACAAAAACAACTTTGAAATTTCTGGCTGTCCCACATGAAAGCTGAATCATGGCCATACAGTATCTTTGCT
The DNA here is from genome assembly GCA_024447675.2 of Pterophyllum scalare. Lineage (NCBI taxonomy): Eukaryota > Metazoa > Chordata > Actinopteri > Cichliformes > Cichlidae > Pterophyllum > Pterophyllum scalare. Next base: position 76,999 of record JAMQGT020012642.1, on the reverse strand, counting down.
CATGGCTCCAAAAGGTGGCTCCTACATTATACTGTGAGAGAGGAAATTCTGACAAGGCCCAAATTTAGGATGATTATTTCATATAGTGAGTGCTGCAACAGTTCCTCAAGTAACTCAAATAATTTGATTATAAAAAAATCTTTGTTAAACTCTGCAGCTCAGGTGTGTAAGCAGAGCGTTTCACCCACATTAGCAGCATTAAAGTCCTCTGTCACGACGACGGATTTCCAGCATTTGGAAGAAAATGGCCTTTTAACACTGAGTGAATCATCACTGACACGTTTTTTTCACACGTCCACTGCTCTCCACACCCCTTTCTGTGTGTGTGTGTGTGTGTGTTGTGCTCACTGGGCTGAGAATTTCAGCTGTTATATCTGAATAGCAGGCGCTGCCATTAGCATTAGGATCATCCAGTACTGGAAGGACCTCCGTTTATTACCAAGGGGCTACATCAAAATATTTTTGATGCTTTAATCTCTGATTACGGAAAATTAGACCTGCAATAGACCTGTATTTAGGAGAATGCTTGTGAATACAAAGCAGTACAAAATTAAGCTCACGCAGCTCCCAGAGCCAACATAAACACTGATAACAGCAGCAGCTGTTTTACGTGCAGTCTGTCTGCACATGTGCAGCAAGCGCAAAGAGGCGGAGTCGTTATAGAAACGGTGAGCTCAGATGGAGCGACAGGAAGTGTTTTTCTAGCATCCAAAGCAACCACCTGTAACCACCCTAAAACCTTTACTGGGAAACAGCTGGAGGTCCTTCATCAAAAACTGGTCAGCAGGTGAAGAAAAAGAGAACTTTGTAGCTGCTCCATCCACCGCTGTTTGTTTCACACTGCAGTACAGAAAAAACTGCAGTACGGAAGGTAAAATATGCAGATGAATTGTTAAGAACAGGCGAGTCAGAAAAATATTTTTAAAGCACAAAACATTTGCACAGAAATTTATGTGTCCGGTGTGTAAAGGGGTGGCAGTGGCACAGTGGGTAGGTGCTCACCTCGCAACCAGAGGGTCGTGGGCATGTGTCCCCGTCTGAGCGTGTACTGTCATTGTGTCCCTGGGCAAGACACTTAACCCACATTGCCTAAGTGTGAAGGTTGTGTGGTCGGAGGGGCTGTAGGTGCGAATTGGCAGCCACGCTGCGGTCAGACTGCCCCAGGGCAGCTGTGGCTACATTAGTAGCTTACCACCACCAAGTACGATTGAGGTGTGACTGAATGGTGCACAGGATTGTAAAGTGCTTTGAGTACTGTGAAAAGTGCTATATAAGTCTAAGGCATTATTATTATTATTATAAAGGCCTTAAGAGGTGTGGCCCAGCACTTTTGGCTATATAGTATATATATAGGGCTGCAACTATTGATTATTTTATCAATTAATCAAGTATCATATCAGAAATACCTTTGTCTTATTAATGCAGCCATTCACACCTACCCCGTCATTTCCATCCATCCATCCATCTATTTGCATTCGCTTATCCTTTTCAGGGTCGCAGCCTATCCCAGCTGACATAGGGCGAGAGGCAGGGTACACCTGTACAGGTCACCAGCCTGTTGTAGGGCCAACACAGAGAGACGCCCCAGGCCAACGTGGAATCGAACCCGGACCTTCTAGATATTATTGTAGCTGTGAGGTAGTAGTGCTCCCCACCACGCCCCCATGATGTCGACTGACCGCATCATTTCACAGGACGAATTTGCAGCATTTATTTTTTTGGATCAAATTCGATTTTTCTGACTTTCGCAAGCGAACAAACAGATCTGACCCATCAGATCGCTGCATTTAGCAATGTCAGCTAATAGCTCACCGATGTACTGAACATACAGTGATGTGGGAACAGTAAAATAATACTATTTTACCTCAGACACACTGCTACATGCTGCTCCGGATCAGTTGGCTCTCTAAAATTATTCTCTGCCGCCTCAGATGTGGTCCCAGCTCTGTCAACAAGAAATCAAACCCTCCGCTGATATCCTGAAATATGCGCAAAAGTGGCCGTGATGCAGCTTCAGCTTCCAGGATCAAACCATGAAACTCTGCCTGCTGCTGCTTTCTTATGAGTTGGAAGCAGTGTTAATTAATTAATGCTTTTTTTCATGACGAAAAAAATGAGACAATAACTAAATAAAAACTACCTAAAAAGATTAAAAGGATGGCGAAATTGACACTTTCTTCAATGAATAAAAACGAGACGAAAATGCTTGGCGGGGATGACATCCAATCAGAAATGATTTAATTTTGTGACAGGGCGGGACAAGGTAGGAAAACATCTAATCAAATGCACAGTTGCACAAATGTGCTCTAACCCTGGGAGGGCCAAACTAGCCTGTGATTCGTCGTTACTTCCGATAGAACTAAGTTATGTAAACACTGTCAGCAGGGAGAAGAGACGAGCCGATGTGTGGACACATTTGTTCTTTGACATTGTGACAAACAAAACAATGTGTAAACCATGCGGGGGCGACTATCTCGGGTAAAAACACACAAATCTTAAACGACATCTGCAAACCAGTCACCCAGATCTCCATGCAAAGGTGAGCATGTTAATGTCATGCAGGGTAAAGTGTTGTTCCCAGTTCAGTGTTTGTGTTTCAGAGAAACACCACACCGCGGTGGATTAGCCTTTCCTAATCTCAGTCCTGAACTCTGCCCTGTACCTTTCAGAGCTGTCCTGCTGGAAAACGCTCCTATTATCTCTGTAAGGTGGTGTTAATGATCAGGTGTGTGGGAAGTAGATGAAATGCTAATGTTACTATTATTAATAATATTGCATAGCTTTTAATAAATGTTTAATTTTGTCTAAGTGTGTATAATGACTAATTCAAGGGAACTAGAAGCAAATATTTATATTTTAGTCAACTAAATCGACTGTAGATTTAGTCGACTATATTCTTACAATAATCTGTCAACTAAAACTAAAACGATTCAGATGACTAAATTATGACTAAAACTAAATTACATTTTCATCAAAAGACTATGACTAAAACTAAATCAAAATTTGCTGTTGAACTAACGCCGGTTGGAAGAACCCAGAATCTGTTTCTTCCGTCTCTTGTTTAGAAACATCACGACCTTATTACATCATCACTTGATGTCGACTTCATTTTTTTCATAGTGCGTTTTATGAGGACGCTTCATTCGCAAAATACGTAAAGTGTACGGTTACACGAGAAGGTCGCATCTGAAAGACAAAACAGTGCTCAGACAACAACTGTGACAGAGCAGCTGTCAGAGCAAAATCTTAAACGCATCAGATCACAGTTACTGTACATTACTGTAGCAGTCAAATGTCTGAATGTAGCTGCTTTAAGTTCTTTAACGGTGTGTGAGCTTTTCTCGAAACATTTAATAGGAATATTTCATTGATGGACATTTATTCATGCATACATAATGATCGATTTGTTAAAACAGTCTGCTTTTTTTAATCATAGTGAAGTGTTTGTGCTGTGAGTGTGTGTTCAGTGAGTAATGGAAACCTTCAAAAAATTGTTAGCATCAAAAAATCTTCATCAAATTCGTTAAACACTCGTGGTTGTTGGACTATGGATGTTTGCAGCCGTCTGGTAGAATAGGACAGTTGCTGAAGGTGCCTGAGTGCAGCTCAGCACTACAGTGAACAAGAAATTCACCAGAATAAAACAGAAAAATGCAAGAGACAAGATCTGTCTCGGCAGCAGGAAACACACAGAAACGGGTCAGTCGGCTGAGGTGGAGGTCAGTCAGAACCACATCTGCATGAATTATAAGACGGACTAGCGAGCCATCTTCCCCTGCCGACCACATTTAAAGCAGCATTGATGAGCATTAATGGTGTTTTATTGTGTGAATTGGGCCTGTGAGGCCATGCAGGGGTAGAGGAAGGAGAGCTATGACTTTTCACTGATGTTTTATATCCAATTATCTTCATGCTGAGTGGAGGGAGGAATGGCAAACATGAGCTAAATGGTGCATTTCATATGTGGTCAAAACCACTTCTAACCTCAGGCTCAGACTGAGTTGGGTTGTTATTGTTGGGTCGTTGTTTTTTACTTCCTCCACATTTTATCTGATCCACACACATATTTGTCCTTAACCGCTGATTTTATCTAAGTGCTTTGGAATGGCTTTACTCAATCAAGGCAGTAGTATTTCTATCAGTGTTGCAGCACAATTAATAAAAGTTACCATGGGATAATAACTGGATTTATGACCACATCTTCCCCTCAGTGATATTCAAGGTCATTTCTGCATGTTTGACTACCACTCAACCATCAATTCACCCACCTCTCTTCTGTTCACTTCAGCACCGAGCATAGAAAGAAAAACGTGTGCAAACAACAACATGGTTCAAGTCCATATAGAGAATATAGGTATGCTATTATGTCCTGACAGTAAGCTATTTAAAAAGTAGAAGAAAAGAAATATTTGAAAAAAGAAATAAAAAGCAAGTAAACAGCTGCTATACAGAATGATACCGTTAGAGGGGAGAAAAATAGTGATGGATAGATGAAATGAATATAAGCAAAATAAGCTGTCTCACGGCTCTCAAGGCCATATTCCAGATATGAAAAGTTAATAGCTATGAATTTTTCCTCTGTTTAATTTCTCAATGTTTTTCAATTTAATAAAACAGAAGGAACAGCAGTGGGATGAAAGAAAATACATTTCCACTTAGAAAAGGCAATAACCTGAGAAAATAACCATTTTCAATTAAGCCGAGGTTCTGAAGAAACAAAGGATTTATGACGCCGTTGTTTCAAGCATGACAATTATCTGCCAAACACTCGAGACTGTATTCAGTTATTGCAAATCAGACTTAATTGTTTTGCATTGAATGTGTACAAATATTGTAATCTGTGAATTATAGGTGTCAAGACTCCACTTTTTCCCCCATTTATTTCAATACTTTAAAAAAGCACAAAGTAATGAGTTTTATGTGGACATATAAATATTAGGAAATGAACTGTCAAATATTTAATGTTTTGAACATCATGTAGGATGTTGCACAAGGTTAAACCCCACTGAAACTAACGCACAAAACTGCCTGTGTCGACTAAATTAACAGCCAAAGGCAGTTTCAACGCTATGAAGATATGGATTTATCACTACACTCTAATCACAAACATACCTTTTTACTTACAGCACTCTGGTCACACTTTTGACATTATGCCTGCTTTCAGGACACTTTTCTGTCATATGTTGCTGTGACTGCCTCTGCTGCCTCTCTTCTTCATATACACACAAAAAATCTATCTATAGATCGCCCTGAGGGAAGTTATCATTGCCCTCTGAGGCTTAATGTGGGGCGTCCTTTAGAGGAGTGACAAGAGCAGAGACTAGCTCAGTGTTTATGTTCACGATCACAGAATTCAGTTCTCTGCATTTTCACAAACTGAACTACAGTTAATCCGGAGCCATGAGGTAATTTACAGCTCAATGATTGATAGGCCTCCTAAAATCTGTTAAAAAAAGATAATTAGAAACAAAAACTTTAAAATGTAATAACTGCATTACAAGCCAACTATAGTTAACGTATTTAAATAACATTTAAATGTCTAAGAAGCATAAGTTCAGTTGTTTTTTTATTCATTGATAAATTTAAATGGATTTCTGATTTAGATTCTTTTAACTCACTTAAATTTTACCAGATCCCCTTAAAACTTATTCAGTCACAGTTTCTAATGTTTTATTTTTTTAAACAACAATAAAAACCCAAACAGTTAACCCATGATACGTTAGGTTTTGCTGTAATACTAGTTAAAAGAGCTGAGTAACTAGAGGTGAACAAAGAAGCAAATTCACTCGCAGCAAGTTAGACTGGTTATTGACAACTGTCCCCAAAGCATCGTTTGAGCCAGCACTGGCCCAAAGTTGACGAATTCATCATTTATATCTTTAACGTCACAGATTAAACCTTCCCCTGGACTTGGCTTTAGATGCACGTATAGATCCCCATAAATGGATGGTTTTCTCAGTGTGCAGAATTCCAAGACAGTATGAGTACTTGTGCCCAATGATAACTAGCACACTGCATCATGGGAATGTAGTGGCTACATGGGCTTGTGATCTGATGAGATGGACTGCTTGTCATGTTTCTGCCAGATACTGGAAGAAATTGTCTGCTTGGGTAATAGAGCAACTGAACAGGGAAAAGGAAAAAGTTGAGGAAATAAAATGCAAATGCCACATCATGTCCTGCTGCCACACACAGCACTGATTATATCAAGTTGCATAGACACACATAGCTTACCAAGGCATCTGTGGTTTCTCCCCTGATTAAGGGTCAGGCTGACACAGTAGTTTCCTTATAATTTCATTTTACCTTTTTACTATATGGTGCCACTTTACACTAAAGTATAATAACATTGTAGTTGTGGATTAATGGGTCAGTAGCTATTAACATACTACTACATCATTATTACTTTGGTAATTTAGTGTTATTACTTAATTAACACTAGTATATTATCACATTATTCACCAACTATTGTCATGGGTTTACCAGTGTGTAATGTAAAGTGCTAACACACTGTTATCAAATAATCCAGTATGTAATAGAAGCTTTTTGTTTCCAGTTTTCTTTTGGTCGATGAGCTCAATATGTTAATAACATTTTTCCGGTTGGGAACATTTTCCATAAGCAGTTAGAAGCCAAAACGTGGATGATATCAATCTGCACATGACAGACATCACAATAAAAATCATTAAACCTGAAAACTCATTGTGTAAAGTGCCCCTGAATAGTGAGCATATGTTTGATTTTTTCTTTCATCGTGTTGGATATTAAAAATATCTACAATCGGCTGCTGCTTCCTCTTTCCAAAGCAAAATGTTGACTTAAAGCAGGATGGAAAGCTTTAATCACTTCGGCACACCTTTTTAAAAAACATGTCTCCTCATATAAAGAAGTTATAAAGAAGAAAATGCACAAGAAATGTTCCTGTTTGTTTGCTGTGACATGTAACCCCCTGACACACACATAAGCTTCACTTCAAAGGACACAGGCCAAACACTGAGATAAACTAAGCTTAACCTAAACTTAAGAAGCATGCAACCTAAAATTATAAGCATTATGTTCTGGTACACACACACACACACACACACATATTCTTGAGACAAAATGAATGAGTTACTGTGCCTTTTGCTTAGATGCATTTACAGATGATGATGAATAGTGCTGTAATTATTCAGTCTCTTAATGAAATGCAGCTCTTTGAGTACATTCAAACTGTTCTTTGCTTAATTATTTCCTGAAATTGTTCTTCTTGATTCATCACTGATCATCATGTAATGAACTGTGCAGTCTAGTCAAGTAATTATTCTGTCTAATTATTTATTAAAACTTGATGGAATTTTCACAGCAACCCAAAGCAGCACATGCTGCTGCAGAGATGGAAAGAAATGTATTCGTTATTGGTGACTAAAAGACAATGTTACTGTGACTGGATCTGAGTAATTGAAATCTGAACATTTAATTTGCATAAGCCCTTCAGAGACTTCAGTCATCTATCTAAAATACAGTTTTAAAGTCACAAACCATATTTCAGTAGACATATTTTAAAATGCACAATTAAAAAAAGAAGCAATTATTTGCATGCACAGCTGAAAAATGTTTCATATTTATAAATAATAATTTATGGTGTTTCCTAACACACCTGAAAATATAAAGCTGATTTTCTGTTGTGCTTATTAATGTTACTGATGAAACATTTGATAATATTAACGCAGATGGAGTCACAAAAGATATTCACAATTCATGTAATTTCATTGGTGGAGTGAACCTCTTCTTTACATTTATTATTACTGCTTGCAGCTTTTTAAGTCCTCAGATAGTTTCTTCTTTGTTAGTAAAATTATTCAGGACAATGAACTCTGACAAACCGGTTAAACCTGACACACACAGCACACCCTCCATTTCAGCCGAGGCAGACGATAACACCAAAGACTCAGCTGTTCACACGAGGGTGTGAGTGCCTGTAAGGGTGAATGTGCCTGTTCTCAGCAGTCCTTTAAGGAAAGTCTACAAAGAGAGATTCAAACTGACGGAGAGGCGACTCTGAAAGCAAAGGGTAAGACCATTACTCTTTTTCTCTACTCTTAATGGCCTTCTCTCACTTCCTTTCCAAGTTGCTTTCACGACTGAGGAGGGTGATGGAATTTTATTACTTATGACTGAAATCCAAAGGAGTTTTGAAAGCTGGGTGAGATGGAAAGGTGCATTCAAAATGCCAGTATACCCTCCAGATGCCAGCAATCTAATTTACTGTCAGTGTTAATAAATGGGTAGCCACTGGATGGCACAGATAAGTTGTTACTTCACCATCAGGGTTATCACTTAATATCTGATAATGTCTTTGGGGAGCAATTGTATCCGACAGTTGAAACAGGGGGCCTCAACTCCTGGCAGGAGCGATGATCATCAGTGTGGAAAGATTGTTAATCTGTCAAATCAATGTGACTTCACTCAATAAAGTGTTCATAAAGGGACTTAAGTTTAGACTGCAGTGTTAAAGGTTCACATTTCTGAAAGATGATCTCTCTTTAATGAACTGGGACACTTCTATGCATAATATGTTCAGCTTCCTGTTTTTACAGACTAGACATGTATAGGATTGTCCTAGAACATGTATCATTACTCCAGTGCAGACAGTGTCCTGGCTGTAGATTTCACATTTACATTGATGTAAGTCGCCTCTTTGGGTATTAGTGCATTTTCTTTTAAATTATATGATGTGTTCTACAATTTTAAGTAGGAAGGTTATGTGCATCAATGCAAGCATTCCTGCAAACACAGTAAGATTCAGATGATGAAGAAATGCACCAGCAAAGAACAAAGATTGAGTCGTGGCACTCTCTGAAGCAGCCACAAAATTCACAAACAAAACAAAGTCACAGCATTATGACACTGGACACCGGATGTTGTTATTGTAAACAAAGCTTGTATTGTAAAGACAGAGAGCGTGGGAGTCAGCTCATAATGTGGCCCCTTTAATTCCCTGTGGAAATTCTGCTATAATGAAGCTACACACACAGAGTATTACATTGCTGCCATTTTCTTCCCAGATTTGAACCATCTATTCTCAAACCACTATATTACGCTCAACTTTTGTCTAAACAAACAAGCACCATGGGAAAAGGTGAAAGTGAAGAGTGGGATGAAAAGCACAATGATGTGAGGCAAACCCAACCCCAGAGACACACGGCCACAGAGAGCAAACACTCGCAGAGCTCGCAGAGTCGCTGTCCGGAGTGCTGCTTGAAGACGAGGGCCTGCCTGATGAGCCCAGAGTGTGGCAGGGCACTTCAGATCTCGAGCGTTGTTGCCATGTGTGGAATGTGTATCCGCATGTTTGTGTGTAAGTCCAAAGTTCAGAAACAGCGAGCAGCTATGGTACAGTACATAACTGCTCGGATATGATCGTTGGTTGCTCCGATGCTTGAAAGTGAAGTGAAAATAATTTCCTGCTTAGATGAATATAATCTTTGCAAACACAAATGTATAACCCTGACATTTAGAGGGTGAATACATTTAATTTGTCTTTCTCTACATATTGCCATTGAAATTCCAGCAAAGAAAACCCCCAAACACACACAAACACACACACACACACACACACACACACACACACACACACACACACACACACACACACACAGAAAAAACTTTGTTAATGAAAAAAGTCATTTTTTTTAGCTTATTCATAATTCACTTTTTTTTTTCTTTTTTCTTCAATTGCAGAGCTGAGCCTTGGACACCTGGACCAACTTTTCTGGGATCGGTTATTATGAATCAGCCTGGATGACACTTATGCTGTTATTCAATGAAGATAAGATGTAGCAATTTCTGAGAATTCACATCGATAAAACCAACTATAATTGTTATTAATGAATAAGTGGCAACACTGAGGTAAAGTTAATGTTACCTTATTACCTTTTTGTGAAAGGTTTAACTCTAAAGCCTCTCGTAATTAAATCATGTTTGTGTAATCATACCAGAAATTGTACATATTCATATTTATATTTATAATGTTTTCAATAATGATTATAGTAAACTGTAACATATCTAAGTGGTGTCTTATTGAGGTTTCTGCTAATGAAAACTGTTCCATAAAGCTTGACATCCCTGTAACAAGGACACGAGTGTGTTCACTGTACCAATATGAATGATAAAAAGCATCGGTTACTTCAATACTTTCTACAGTCGACACCACACGGAAACTAAGCAGACTAATAAAGGAAGTGTTTTCACGTGGTGACCAAAGACACTCATGTCATTACTGTTGTTTGTGAGTCTGACCCTATCATGACATATTATCAACATCACTGAGCATTTCATGATAATAACATTGGCAAATAGATGGTTTAGATTTTCATAAATAGTAATTTTGCAAAACTATCACTACAGCAGTAAGTTACATTTAAACCCGATTCCAGGCCAACATTTAAGCTTTTTTATTTACTTATATTAATGCGTGCATGGAGTGGCTAACTTGTTGCACAAAACTTGAACAGGTCATGACTTCTTTTTTCTTTCTTCTCTTTTTTGACACGATTTCAGGCTCACTTGACCACTTCAAGGTTGACCTTGTTATGGAGGGCCTAGTGGGGAATTCTATGAGACGGTTAAAAAAAAAAATAAAAAATTGCCCACCATTAAAGGAAGAAGAGAAATGACCTTCCTTGTCAAATAGGGCAAGTGAAACACACACCCCTTTGCTCTCAGTTACTTTACTTGTTACTGCACTGCTCATGCCCCAGCTTTGATATGGTTAAATTGCTCATTTGGCTTGATTTAGTTGCACATGTTGGCTGGCCCACTGTAGTCTAAAGTGTTATGTTTATTGTCTGTTTATTGCATGACTTAATGTTGAGATTTAGTCTATCAATCACAGGCTGTATAAAACAGTGTCTATATATTTCCCTGTTAATAAGTGAATATGCCCTAAAATGGAAAATTGCTCCTGTCAAGAAATACTGCAGGAAATGTTGCATGTAGTATTTCCCTGCACCATCATTTATAATCACTTATAAGGGGTCGCAGATTTATGCAGGGCAGTTTAGCTACATTGTATATGCTCATTGTTTTCACTTTAAAAAGCTGCTCAGTCCAATTATCAAAGTTCTGGGAATACAGTTCTCCTCAATGTTGCCTTTTATGGATGGAACCACTTCCTTTAATCATCAGGCAAGCTGAAAATCCCAGTTCATACTGGGTTGTTGACAAAAGAGTGCTCTGTGATGTAGAATGAACAAACATTTTGGTCTTTTTGTTGTTGTCTCAAAAAACCAAACTGTTGTTTTGCACTTTCTTACTTGGGAAAGGCAAACAAATTGAAACGGATTTGTTCCTACTCCAAAAATCACCTTCAAAACAGTAGCAGAGTGTTCCTAAGTAGGGCGGTGGATAAACTTTCAAAGACGAACAGAGCATACAGATGGAGCTGCTGCGCTCACAACCACACCATATTAAGGAAATCGCTTCTAAAATGAATAAGATTGTAAAAGTTGGGCAGAAATGTGAAGGCGATCAGATTCAATAAACCAAACCCACAGGCTAAGTCAGCACGCAGGTGGTGCACTTGAAAACAGGACCTTCATGAACAGGAGCAAACAGGAAATGCAAAAGGCAAGTTGGAAACACAGATTATCTGGCTGCATATCAAGCACATCAACAGTTCACCACCAGGCTAATGGGGAGCAGCTGGGTAAGCACTTACTGTATCTACTAGATCAGGTGGTTGGCAAATCACTCTACTTTTTGAGTAGTGGACAAATGAGCAATATGCAATCTGCTGTGACAGAAATGGGTATGCATTTTTATTAGTTTTTAAAGTTTGACTGTGATTTCAGGGAGATGAAATAAACCAGAAAGGAAACAAAGCATGTTGAAAGCAAAATTTTCCTTTATTATCAGGTGTCGTGACCAATAACACATAAACATATTCTGCTCCTGTCAGTTATTTCAATGACCACATGCAACCTGCATTTACAACCTGCCAGCACTGCAGGTCAGCTGGCATTTTTTTGTATTCTGACTTCATGGGTAAGCTCTGCTTTTGCTTTCCAGTTGAAAGCAGAACCAGGCTGAAACGTATGCAGTAATCATGGAAAAGGCAGCAGGAAAGTGACTGTGAAAATGTAACAACAAAAAGATATTTTGTCATTACGTGTGTGACATTAGTGGGTGGTTTTCTAGGCCGTCACTGTCAGTGCTCTAAAGGGCTCATCCCTGTAGCAGTGCCATTTCAAAAACCACAGATGACTGAGCCTGACTATGAACTCCAGAACCCTGGATGAAGCCCGCTAAGATCAGCTCATAGTTTTTAAGTCGTGCCTCACTTGAATACTGACAACAAATCCTCTGTCTCCATGCTGTGTATGAAGCGTCAGTGAACTCTTAATATCTTTTATCAACAGAGACACAACAGAGAACCTGCAACTTTCATATTTGGCAGTTTGCTACCAATTGAGGATTTTGAACACCACTGATTGCTATAAATGGTCTACACATCCTCTATCCTTCTCTTTTATTATTTGGTTTCTATTTTTTCTTTTAATGTAATTCTTTTGCTTTTTTTTCTTCTTTCTTTTTCCAACAAATTCTTGCTTCCTCCTTCTCTTGTCTCTGCTGAGTGCCACTGTGTCAGTGTAGGCATCACAGTACAGGGGTGACATTTCAAGCCGACAGATTAGGGCCTCTCTCCAATTAATTTTGCTTTCCTTTGCCTGTTAAATACACAATCAAGCACAGGCAAAATGTCAGTGAAACAAACGAGGTGCCGCCATGTGGCTGACAATTACCGCCAAGCACCTCAGAAATGCCAATATGTTAAAGTGGGATCAGTGTGTGAGATGAATGGGGACAAACGGCAATCTTTGAGATGCCTTGTTGTTCCAACATCACTAAAACAGGCATGTCAGCACTGCCAATGTTATCTGATCTAGTGACAGACAACATGTACACAGAAAGGTCAAATATTCCTCAAAGTTTTTAAAAAAGTTTGTTCCGTTGCCACTAATGTCTTTATTAATCCACATCATATTAAGGTAAGGAACGGGCACTGAAGAGTCTGTGTATAGTGTAAGGTGATTCAGAGAAAAAAAACAAAAAAACATTGTTGCTAAATACTAAATCTAAATTGTTATGAAACATATCAATGCTTTAACTAATGTTTTTGTCAATTTTAAGCAACGTGCTCAACCATTTCCTTACAACTGGGAAGGAATAAAAAGCATTATCTTGTTAATTGCTAATGCAGGAGTAAGTCATTGCATTACTCCTTACCTTCTGCTCACCTACAAATCCCCACATGCCCTTGCTCCCCAGTATTTATCCAACCATCTCCTCCTCTACACCTCACCTGGGATTTTTCATTTCTTAGTAAAAAGCTTGCTCTCCATCTCCAACACCAGATTGTGGCCTTCATCACATTACAGAGCTGCCAGTGACACTACCCACATTCTCTGTATCAGATTCCCCTCTGAGATCCACAATGCCTGAATGCTTAAACTGGTTCTGCAAGCTAGGCAGCACAGTGCTCTGATGGTTAGCACTTTTGCCCCACAGCCAGAAGGTCCTGGTTCAACTCTAGGCTGGGGGCTTTGCATGTGGGTTCACTCTGGCTTCCTCTCACAGTCCCAAACCATGTGTGGGACTGTGCGTTTGAATGGTTATGCGTTAACAGAGTGGCAACCTGTCCAGGATTCACCCTGCCCCTTGCTAACCAAGTTAGCTAGTCAGTGATAGTGCTAGCTTATTGCTCTACCCTCTAATTTACTATTTATGAAAATGGCATAAACATGAAACTCAAGACTTTCAAACAGTGGTCCACAAAAGAGTGCTGTCACCATGGATAAAACCATGTGTTAGTCTAGGATGACTCCATGCAGCCTAAGGAACTCATTTGCACAGCTGTCTGTACTTACCTTCAGCTTAGAGGCTGCACACTAAGCTTATACAGCTAGTTTGTCTTCTGAACAAAAGTGCATAAACCCTTCAATCCAATATTGTAATACAATATTGCCTCATACTTTATGGTTTGACTTACTCTCTCAACTACTGCAGGTCAAATTCCCACCACTGTTTTTAAAGCAAACATAAAAATGGCATAAAAAATCCTAGCCATAAATATTGACAGAGGAAGACAAAGGATAAAACATTGTCTTTTGGAAGCACATCAGCGTATTGTTGTCCACAGATGACCCTTTGTGGAGGAGACTGGACTATGTTGAAGGAGAATCAAATCTACTACAATGAGAGCCAACCCACATTGGGGTTGATCAGAATTTCAAGCTGTTCCTGTTGGATAGTGATTCATTATGAGCACACCAAGTCCATCTGTTGATTCTGCTCTAAGCCATCCATGTCTCTGTGCTACATATCTCATAGGCCTAAATGTGCCAAACCTGGGAGAAATGCATGCACCTGTCTCCTCCCACCCAAGAGAAGAATGGAGGAAAACCAGTCTAGTATACTGCTAGAGGGCTTCATTGTGTTTGTCAGGTTGAGGAACCAGAAATGCTGCTTGCTTTTCCAAGTCAGTTTAATCACCACCTTTTGCCAAAATGCACAGCAGGCCCAGCCTTTGATTGACTTGGCCCACAGTCAGCTAAATGCAATTTGTTGCATAAAAGCTAAATCGATGGGTCCTTACACCAATGGAATGACATGACAGAGGTACAAAATAGTAGAGTCAAGGTTCTTCACAGCTTCTGGTCATGGATGTGTGCCAAGATTCTGAAATGATTCAGAAATGCTAAATGATTTAAATTCCTTGTAGATGATGTTTTAAAAAAAAGAAGTCAATCCAGCCCGTGGCAAATTCCTCTGCCTCTGAACCACCTATTATATGACTGCTTTCTAGTTCACCTTCCCATTAAGGCCTACGTTAACATGTTTTCACAGATGAGAAATACCACATCACTTGGCATTTACTTACAAGGGCCATCGCTCACTATATCATATTATAAAAGGTGTTCTCATGGTTATTACAATTGTGAGATATGAATACAATAGTCCACTCACTGAGAGATATCTGGTCTCCTAATTCATCTACAGAGTAACAATTCATATATTCTTAGAGACCTTTAATAGTCACTTAGTCTGGGATGTTTTTTTTTGTTGTTCTTTTTTTTCACCCTGAACTTTTTTCTCTTTCCCTTTTACTGACACCAAGAAGATGAGAGGGGAAAAGTGATAAAAATGTTTGACTACGCCGTGTGTGTCTGTGTGTGTGTGTGTGTGTGTGTGTGTGTGTGTGTGTGTGTGTGTGTGTGTGTGTGTGTGTGTGTGTGTGTGTGTGTGTGCGTGCGTGTTGCACCACTGTTTGTGTATGTTGTAGAAAGAAGGGCAGATGAGTGAGACCAGGACAGGGAAAGAGATGAGATTTGCGATCTCATCTGTTCACCCGGGGCCTCTCTACAGCGCAGCCTTTTACTGCCGTCAATCATCTCCATGGAGACATCTTAAAACTCTGATGGATCGGAGGCTTTGATGCATTTCAAACATGGCTGTGATACACATTGGAGAGAATGTGGATGGAAGCCACTCACCTTGCATTGGACCTGATTACATCCCTAAGGAAAAGGAAGACTTGGGCCTCTAGTTTAAGTGAAGTGTTACAGGTCACTGACAACGATAACGGCTGCCAGCAATGTACATGAGGGTTTTTTTTCCTTTACTTTTACCTGTGATTCACATTTACAGGTAGAAATCTCTTTAGTTTACAGAAAAAAAACCCACTCATTTTTTTTTGTTTACCATTATGAATTATTCTAACACTACCATATGTCCTGGGGCTATACACTATATTTACAAAAGTATTCACTCACCCATCCAAATCATTTAATTCAGATGTTCCAAGGACCTCCATGGCCCCATGGCCATGGCGACCTAGGCATGCAGACTTCTCCTACAAACAGTGAAAGAATGGGTCGCTCTCACCAAGCTCAATGCAAAGCGTCGGATGCAGTGGTGTAAAGCACGCCACCACTGGACTCTAGAGCAGTGGAGACGTGTTCTCTGGAGGGATGAATCACACTTCTCCATCTGCCAATCTGATGGAGGAGTCTGGGTTTGGTGGTTGCCAGGGGAACGGTACCTGTCTGATTGCATTGTGTCAAGTGTAAAGTTTGGTGGAGGGGGGGTTATGGTGTGGGGGTGTTTTTCAGGAGCTGGGCTCGGCCCCTTAGTTCCAGTGAAAGGAACTCTGAATGCTTCAGCATACCAAGACATTTGGGACAATCTGATGCTCCCAACTCTGTGGGAACAGTTTGGGGATGGCCCCTTCCTGTTCCAACATGACTGCACACCAGTGCACAAAGCAGCTCCATAAAGACATGGATGAGCCAGTTTGGTGTGGAAGAACTTGACTGGCCTGCACAGAGTCCTGACCTCAGCCTGATAGAACACCTTTGGGATGGATTAGAGCAGAGACTGTGAGCCAGGCCTTCTCCACAATATTGTTTACTAGCAGCAGTCATCACTGTGTTGTTGTCTAAATCATGATTAATGTAATGCATTGCACTTGGTGATTCTTTCTCAAGAATTACATTTTTGTGCAAAAATTCTTTTAGTTGTTCACTCATAAGTTTTTTGAGCTACTTTGTCTAATTACTGTACCAAGCTCTACAAGTGCAGAACATTTCATTTGTTATCCTTTAATGATGCAGAATTTCTGTCAAAGGTGAGGTTAAATAATAATAATAATGTTTAAATAAAACTTCCTAATATTGACTTTTATAGGAAGGATTTCTCTATTTCATGGACGATCATGTGTGCTGCTATAAACCATTGTTGCACTGCAGTCACTTATTTTTAAGCACTGTATTAGAAGACTCAAGTTAAACCTAAAAATGTATGTAAAATTATAATGTAGATGCTATTGAATTATATATACTTTGATGGAATGCTGCAGTCTGATATATACAACACTAAAATGGATATGTGTTGGAAAATCCATATTCTATAGAAGGGTAGTGTAGATGATTTTCTGCTTGGTAGATACCACTGGTAGATGCCCTTGTCTGCTTCTCAAGAACAAGGTCTCCCTTGCATTCTCCCTTCCAGCAAACAAACAAAGCTGATGTAATCCTCAGCTCCCTTAAAGCCTGATAAGAGTGAGTCAGGGTCAGTAGGACAAAGCAGCAGAAATACATTTGGTGTATCATTAGTGTCTCTATGGCTCTGCACAGGATTAGTTGAGCTGCTTTCATTGCAGTTTCACCGCCAAGACCAACTTAGCACTGAACTTTGTTCCTCACCCAAGAGATGTGGAAGAAGAATTCAATATGCACTCACCTGTTTTTCTGAAATTTTGCAGGAAGTTCAAGTCTTTTGGCTGACGGCCGTCACAGCACTTACTTTGTCAGCATAAATTACTGCCATTAGAATGGGTGAAATAACAGTTCTCCCAAGTCTAATTCCTGAAAAAAGTGCTTTCACTCAATCTCATTCCTAAGGAGACAACAAAAGAACAATGAAGTCCCAAAGAACACTCTGGGCTGTGGCAATGCACTGTAGACATTTTAAAGTGTGGGATAAGGAAAAAATAAACAAACCAAAATAATAATAATAATAATAAGAACCCTCCTTTTCTTGTTTTCAGTCTCTGTCTTTGTTCTCAACAATAGATGGCTGTCATTGATGGTAATAGATTGCTGTGTTTTCTGAGAGTCAGTCACAGAAAGAAAGTTGTTTGTGTGTGTGTGTGTGTGTGTGTGTGTGTGTGTGTGTGTGTGTGTGTGTGTGTGCGTGCTCCAAAGACAACATGTTACATCTGTAACTTCATGTATTAATGCTTCAAATTGTTTAAAACGTTGGGAATGGGCCACTAGGGCACTGTTTTAAACATTATTTGCAGCTGCAGAGATGACAGAGTTCAATATAAATGTCTATATATCAATGTCAAATGTTGAGACAAAGTAGAATCTATAACAATGCATAACCTCCCGTCCTCCTATTCTATTCACATAAAGCCTGGATGTTCTGCTTGAAATTTAAATTATAAACACAGTAAGCAGCATGTGTGCCCAACACTGTCTGAGCCGTTGGTGAAAATTGGTTCAGCTTTAGAGAATCACTGCCAAAAATCTGAAAGTTGCTTTTTCGTTTGTTTGGTGCATTTATTTAAAAACAAGGAACAAGATTTTTTTCTCAGTCTAGACATTCAGTCTGTTTGATGTTCTGTTTTTGGACTAAGTCTAACTAATAAAAGTAATAAAAGAGTTGCAGTTTTTTTAAGTGGCTTTTTCTGTATCTTGTGTAGTTTCATATCAAATATAAGGAGTTCTATTTTAAAAACAGGAATTTGGAAAAGGGTAAAAGGGGGTTGCGAACACTTCTGTCCCAGTTTGTTGGAAAAATGTCATCACATGGGAATAGTTATAACTATAGCCAAGGTTATTGCTTCTTCAGAGGCATCATTTGTTACTGTGTGTTGTAAGACTTGAGGTATATAATGGCATTATGTAACTGTGAAGCTAAAAATAAAGATGTACCAAATAAGTGGAACAACCCCAGACCATTAAGTACTCTGACACACTAAAAGCTTTTCAACAACTGCAGGAACAGTCTTACATCCTTCAGATTTTGATTGTTACAAACTGTTGAGAACCCGTGTTAGTTGTTCGCAATAAAAGTTTAAGAACTTTGAAACTACTGGAAAACTACACATGAAA
Source organism: Pterophyllum scalare (assembly GCA_024447675.2). NCBI lineage: Eukaryota > Metazoa > Chordata > Actinopteri > Cichliformes > Cichlidae > Pterophyllum > Pterophyllum scalare. The sequence goes on along the minus strand of JAMQGT020012642.1, from coordinate 58,340 downwards.
CTTAGACACAACCTCAGGAGTGTTTTCAATTTTGAATCTGCTTTTGAAAGTATGACAGTACTTTAAAGGAGACCCCTCATGCTCATTTCCAGGTCCATATTTATGTTCGTGAACTCTATTAGAGTAATATACTGCATTATTCAAATAATAATAATAATAACTTTTTTTTTTTGTACTGGGCTTTTCAGCCTCTCATTCCAGGATCTAAAACAAGCTCTTGTGTCCTAAAGGCTCTCCTCTCTAAACAAATAATTAAAAACTTTTGATTAGCCTCTCCTTCCCCTTGGCTGACTTCAAAATTTGCTTCATATTGGGAATCACCTTCTTTGCTTGCAGGAGTACAGGTGCAAAAAAAAAAAACCCACACTATTAAAACCCAGTAATTCTACTAAAAGCACAACTTAAAACAAATGGAAATTTCACCCATAGTAGCTGTGACTAAAGTTAGAAAATACGGTGCATTAAGCTTTGGAGTGTGTGACCGCGGGTCTTCAGTGCTCTGCGGGCGGGCGGCCCGGGCTTCCTGGGTCTCTGTCTGCCTCTGCTTTCTGGTGGGTGGAGCTGTGGCTTTCCACCCTCATTAGGAAGTACATTTCATGACACACACACAGACATTCATGCTTACTGATGCAAACACAGCACAACAAACTTGTTGGTTTGTGTAGCCATGCTTTGTTTCTGTTTTATTTTTTCCTCCAGTAGTTTTTTTCTTCTTTTACAGGTGCAGCAGTTAATTAACAATTATGGTTAATTAACTGCTGCACATGCTCATTGTGTTCACCTTCAGTCTGATCATCAGTACAAGACAAACATGTGGTTCAACATGTGGTTCTGGCACCTTACCATTGCCCTGTATAGCTCTCGTTATAGCTCAAACAACCCATATTTTAGCATTAGAATATTTAAAATTGAAGTTTCACATTGGCCTATAGTGTGAACAAAAAAAACAATGATTTTTCAGGGTTTTTTTTTTTTTGGAGAAACTGCCAAAAATAACCTTTGTAAGAAATAAACTTTATCCAGTGTTCTCTCGTGCTTTTCTCTTAGAAAAGGGCAAAAAACAAACAGGGAGACTGGGAAGCAGTAAAGTGGTAGACATTTATCAAAATGTATTTAGCATCTTGTACATTCCAAAATGGATGAGAAAATATACGAGAAAATATATTAGAAAAAATTTAAATGAGTTTGTGATTATGCCAGATTGTGTACAATACTGTTGTGAAGTACAATGATTAATGAAGTGTCTCATAATAAACTAGATGTGATTGAATGCGCCGTTTCTTTTCCTCGTTTTCTGAAATGTCTGAGATTACTTTTAATGAAATTATCAGAATAAATAACCCAGCATCTGTGTGATTAGTGACCAGATACTCTATAATCAACTTAAAGCACACACAGAGACTCACACAAAGTGTGAACACAGCATCTAATTACCCTAACTGGCAGATCAAATCGATGACCAGAGGAAGACAAGTGTGAGCGTTAGCATCGGTTTTTGGGACTTAGCAATCACCATTTAAAGGTTTTCACACATTTGGTTTGAAACATGGAAACAAAATGAAATTCAGTTGAATTAAACATCAGCGATCAAAGTATATGCATTGCCCTAAATGACACAAACACAGTTTATAAAAAAACATGATAATAAAACGTTCCATTTAACCGGTCCATTTCAGCAAAGATCAGCTGTCTGCCAAAAGAAGCTCAGATTAAGCGAGTAGACCCAAACGTCTGTGATGGTAATTCAGATAAATGAAGGGCAGATATGTTTGATACAAAAGAAAACTCATGTTAGAGGCTGTGTGCATGGTGTGTGAGAACTGACTGAGGTGGGGAGCAGGATTCATCCAGAGGACAGCTGCATTATTGCACTGTAAACCTAAAATCTCTTTTTTAACAATGTGGCATGTAATATCACTATACCTAAAATTGTAGGATCTTTTTAATATTGTAGGGTCTTCACCTTGCAATATAAAGCACCTGTTGTTGTGAAAGGTACTTTATAAATAAAATTCTATTCAATTAATAGCTCTGATAGAGAGATGTAAGAAAACATTAAGAAACTACATCAAAGCTTTTCAATGTGCACACTGCTGAGAAAAGACTCACAGAGATATTGACAGTGTGGACATATCTGTGCAGAAATGTGACTAAAAGCCTCAAACACCACAATCCACTCTGCTCACTGTAAAAGTAACTTGGCTGACTCATCCTTGGATGCATCTCGTTTTGGGATTGTCCTCCTCCTTTCCCCCAAGCAGAGTGTGAGGACAGGTCAGAGTTGCATGGCAGATGACTGCATGCACATCTTTGAGACATGCTCAACTTGAGGTTCTTTCACAATACATTCTCATACAAGTACAAGATAGTGTCAAGGTTTAACCTAAAGTACTCAAACGAAGGACAGTGTAAAAGAATCAGCAATAACAAAGACTGTTCAGAGACAAGTATTCGGGCTGGAATTTATCTCAGGTGAGTGACTAAACAAGAATTGGCAATCTTCTGTCTTTCTGCAGGGCAAGTGTTCCAGTACTTTTCCAGAGGAGGCAAGTTACAAAAAGAGGCTGAGTGAGAGTTTGTCAGGCAGGTATTCCAGTAAGTATAATATAGGCTTTCCAACAAGAGGGGGGAGAGGACGGACAGGTAAGTACAAGGCTGACAGAACTCAAACAAGTAAATGCAGCATTGCAAGAGGACTGAGCTATACTACTGCATACGTACAACAACAACCTGACAAGGCGTGGATGTGAAAGCCAGTTTAAGAAGTGTCACTGACTGAAGATGGATTACAGAAGCTCCCTCCATGACAACGCCCATGACTGGAAGAGAGTGGTTAGTCACAGAAAGAGAGAAGGCAGATCCATACCTGGAGCACATGGGGGCCATGGGAGGTACGGGTGGAACTATTCACAATGGCCCTCATCAATTCAAGAATTCAATTAAGTCGTTCTAGTAAGTCAGCACGCACAACACCTCGGCCCTTTAGCTAACAGCTAAATTGAATGAAGCCATCAATTAATCTCATTAATTACAGCTGTGACTATTCCTCCATGACACGGCCTGTTTGCTCAGCATGCCACTTCTTAGCTGTGCCAAATCAGAACACACCTGAAGCACACGTGTTCTGGTTTGTTTTTGACCGTCAAAGCCAGCATGTCTCCTGTCTAATTCATTTTCATAGGATCTTATTTGTTGGTGCATTACTGAGAGCCAGCTCATGCAGCAGTGAGGATCATGGCCTGGTTCAGTAGAGCTGCAGAAAGTGACCTCCACGATATATTTTACTCAAAACCCCAGCGGCCAGCAGCCCTCTCCTCCGACTGGAACACACTGTTGTGCGACAGATGTCGCATTAAACAGCACATCCGCATGCCACCAGCCTGCTTCCAAAATCCTGCCACTGCCACTTTGCAATGGCCTTTCCACTGGACATGTACTAGACTGTATCTGTATGTCTGTGTGTGAGCATTAACTGGTGAGGCAAGGGTCTCCGAGGTTTAGACCATCAGAGTCGTATTGGATGTGTGCACATGTTTACACTTAAACACACACAAGGGCTCTTTAAAGCATCTCTCTGAAGTGCTGATGTTTTCTTTCATCCCATCCAGACTGAAATGATCCGTGCATGCTTTTGGACATAATGGCAGGGTAATTTTGTTTCAGTGGTGTTATGTTTCATCTGAGAGCTACTGCACATTATACAATTAGGTTTTATTGCAAAACAATAAAGCTATGCTTTGCTAAAACCGCAGTACCTTCAAGAGACAAATTTAAAAACCACTTTTCTCTCGGCTGACCAAAATACATTTTCAGTACAATACTCTCCAAAAATTACATTTCTTTTCAGTAAAACATAATTTATGCATCCATTAAATGTCCTGCAGATTCTGACATGTTTTAAAAAGCATCCACCACTGAGCCCGTAGCAGGCCTTTGAGGTGGACCTGTAAAGATTTCAGTGAGAGCATCCTCAGACATCTCTAAAGTCTTTCTTTAGTGAGGTGATAACAAAAGCTGTTGAAAACTGGAAAATAAAATCTCTGGTGATACTAATTACTTTGAAACATATAGTGATAGACAAGAGAACACCACATGTAAACAGAAGAATGATATTGATTTTTTTTCTGGCTTGCCAGCAAGTCACACATCAACCCAAGCAGTTAGTCCAGAAGTTTTTATTCACTATGTGTGTCTCAGATGCTCTTCTCAACCTTTGTATAGTTGACTCTGCACTTGCACACAGGCAAAAATACCAGTTGCAAGCAAACAAACTTTAAAGGATTTTTTTTCACCTCTGGAGCAGTTGTGTTCCATATGAAATTTCATTTACAGCTTTATTTTTCACATGTCTTAACCTCAGGTCCATCAATACCATAACCACACCATCATATCACTGTTTATCCATTACCATAAACACCCTCTTAACAGTTAAAGTTAAAGGTTAAGGGCTGCAACAAAACATATTTTGTGCATTTTAGATCTCCTTGATTTTGGTGTGTGTGTGTGTGTGTGTTGACTAAGTAGTGTTTTCATAAAGTTTTATGTGTCAGTAACATCCAGACGTGAATTATTATTAGCTGGGAGACAGGCTAACGCCCAGAGCCACACCGCGGTGTGATTATGCTTGCCCCTGCAGTTCAAAACAGATGCTCTTCACCAGCACTGGCAGCATGAAAGAGCCCGAGGCAGGCAGCTATTTTGGGTAAATTAGTAAAGACAACAGTTGTTCCCCAGGTTGATGCTGCCACGCTGAGGTGTGGTGCAAGGCGACAGAGTGGAAAACACAGACTCAACGTGGGCAGAGCAGCCCTGCGGGCGTTTGTCATTTGGAGGCACTCCAGCCGACAGGTGGCTGTTGTGGTCGGCTGCTCCCCATGCACCTTATCCAGGTAATTAGCCATTCAGCTCAGGAACGCAGGAGAAGAGGGCAGTCATTGACAGAGACAGGTATAATGAAGGCAGGGTTACTGTTGAGACATTATTTTTGTATACTTCATATCTGCACATGTCACCACCTGTTCAATTCGAAGACCCCTTGCTTCTACTTCATACAACTCCATCTTCTATGTTTCATGCTGCAGGTGAATGAATAAATAGAAAAAATATCCCCGACTTTCCGTGTGCCAAGAGCTAGTTTCAACAGCTGGGGACTGGACCACCAGGGCCTCCACTCTTGACTGATACCCAACACCAATTGCACCTGACCCCTACAATGCCTCCTGAAGGTGGTGATCCCGCAAGAGGGCCGGTCCATGTTGACTTTTTGGACTGTGCCTAACCGGGCTCTCTCTCAAGCTCCCTCCCTAGGCCTGACTCCAGGGTGAGGCCCCAGTAATCCTGTCCCAGGCAGGGTAAACTGGTCCCTTGGTCATTTCTTCATAGGGGTTTTCTGAATCTCTTCATCCAGAAGACCCTAAGAGAGCCAAAAGCCCTCGACAACCTACCCCCTGGGATCACTGGGATGCACAAATCCTTCCACCACAGTAAGGTGGCAATTCACGGAAGGGTGGCTATTGATTGCAGATACAAGCAGTGGAAATTAGCTTCTCCCTTAGTGATGAGGTGAGAAGTTCAGTCATTTGGGAGAGACTCAAACAGCAAAGCTGAGTTGGTTGGGGCATATGGTTAATATACCTCCTGGTTGCCTCCTGGGCAAGGTGTTCTGGGCAGGTCATATTGGGAGAAGACCCAGGGTGTGCTGTAGAGATTACATCTCTCAGCTGGCTCCCCAGAGGAGCTCGAGGAGGTGGTTAAGGCTGCTGCCTTCATGAACGGTCCCAGATAAGAAGATGGATGGATGGAGACTTGGATGTGTGGATGGCCTTGCCTGTTCTTACACCTGGATTCTCTTGATCAGCTCAATAATAGATTTCAAAATGATACTTTTGACATACTATAGAAAACAACACAGTCAGTTCTGAGTACTTAAGACTGCTTACACAGAAGTTGTAGTGACAGCATCATGTTAATGGAGCTCCAGCAGCTCCTGAGCTCTGTGTCTACACAGCAAGCTTTCATGCACTGTATTGAGCTGTTAATCGAGCACGACACACAAATGCTGTAGTGACTGTAAAATTAAGGGAAAGGACGCATGAAGCAAAAATATATGCTTTAATTTATGGGATGTATGCTTATATATGTGAACATACAGAACAAAAAACCCAAAAAACTGCTATATGCTGTACAACATTTATGTCAGTGCTGTTGGGTTTTTTTTCTTCTTTTTTTTCCCGTTTGCCTTTCAACAAGATTACGGAAAAACTATCAGGCTGAATTTCATAAGTATTTTATTCTGTACTTTCAAGGAGATAAAATTCCTCAGTGTTCAGCTGATGGGCATCTTTCTCCCTGCAGTACAAGGGCAACAGCCAACTCCAGTTCATTATAAGCTTGATTACTTATTATCCTATTGTGCTCGTATTTAGCATCATATACTAATTATATCTAATTGGCCAGTCAAACCCCAGTAACCCCTCCAGTGCTACATGAAACCATTGACCTCCACAAACAAGCATTACGAACCAGTAGTGGTAATGAGCGGTCATTTTCCACAGCATTGTTCTAATAATGATTTCTCTCTGCCCTTTTAGATATCTGAAGTTTTGTGACTGGATCCTGTTTTTTTTTGTGCAATGTGGTTGGGAGTTCACTGCTTGAATATTTGCCACACAGTCAGAGTTGAACGTTCTATAAATGGCCCAATGGATAGTTGTGGTTGAGTCAGTGTTGATGGGCAGTAAATGGGGAAAAGGAACTATGTAAATGGAAACCTGGCTGGTGGTGCTCTGTTGGGAAATCAGGTGGCCATTTGAATATTCAACCCCAGGGCCAGTGCTCTAATTCCTTTCCACTCAACATGCCACACAAGGAGAAAGGAAGTGACAAAATGGCAAGGAGTGCAGAGACAAGAATTTGCATTTTAATGTGCCTGTCGGAATCACTTTGGATAAGAGCTGGGAGTATGAGAAACCACATAACTCCAAAGGTCGCCACCATACAACCTATAATAGCCGACACCCAGAAAACAACATCCTGCGTGAGAGGAAGTTGTTGCTAAATAGGGAAGGGGCTCGAGAGAAGAATGTAAAGAGTTGGAGATTTTTAAGATGGACCAAGGTCCATGTAGGCGAGGTTGAAGGCAGATATGTTTGTGGAAAGAAAAGTTTCTAAATAAATTCTATTGCCAGCATCAAACAACCCTCCTGATGACATAAATTGTCATTAATTACAATGACAGTCAAATTCCTGAAGGACAAGTGAATTCATCACGTCTGGAAAAACAACCAACTGTCAAAGCAGCAGTGAGGACAACAAGTAAACCACACAAACACACATAATTATTCTGTTGTCTTTGAACTTAAGCTATGGAAATATTTTCACTCCCCAGATCAACAGCAATGAAGAAAAACTTATTTTTTTTCATCTCCACGATGCTAACAGATGAAAACTGCAACACGGATGTGGAACATGAATTAAGAAGTTCATTTTTAGAGCTGTGGCACTCTCTTCTTGCCATTTAATGTCCTCAATCACATTGTCAGTTGGCAGAAGGTGAGGTAAGTATTGAACGCCTTGATTAAATCAGTTCAATTTTATCCTGTCGTTAGAGAGTGTATCTTTCCACATATCGATGGGTGCGTGTCATGCCCTGGCAGATGCAAGGACACTGAGTGAGTGGCACTCACACCTCCACTGTCACAGACTGTCAGAGAGCAGACAGCAAGGCAGCAAGGCCAGACATCAGGATGCTATTGAGAAACTAGAGTCATCCGAGAGCAATGCATCGCTGAGGCTGATTCACCTCAGTGTTGAAGCTCTCTGTGTGCTCAAGGTCCTCTTTAGCTTAATGATACTGCTGTCTCCTTGGACAACAAGTAGCTGCCGCTAACTTTGTTAATAGCTTGAAAATGTAATAAATTATTCTTACTTGATTATATTAACCCTGGCATGATACATTCTTTGGACCTTCTGCTTTAACATTTCACATTTCTTTTAATGCGCCTTTGCCTTCAAGACCTGTTTAAAAGGAGCACTGAAGATAAACTTCAGTATCAAGCCAGAAGTTTTAAGTTTGGTGTACTTCTAATCCTAGCTTGTCTCTTTAGTGAAAATGGTTGAGGTGCAGTTATGTGTAGTTATAAGTGCACAAAGCACGCTAAAATCGCTGTCACAGTGTCCAGGTCAGGGATGTTCCTTGATTCAGCTGCTCCTTTTATGCCTCCATGTCCTGCAACCTTATCCCTTGCATCCTTTTCTTTCACATTAACCCTCTGCATGTTCTCCTTCACTGCATCTATAAGTCTTCTCTGTGGTCTTCCTCTTTTCCTCCTGGCTGGCAGCTCCATCTTTAACATCCTTTCTCCAGCATATCCAGTATCCCTCCACTGCACATGTTCAAACCATCTCAACCTTGCCTCTCTAACTTTGTCTCCAAACTGCTCAACCTGAGCTGTCCCACTAATACACTCATTTCTAATCCTGTCCCTTCTGGTCACTCCCAGTGCCATCTCCAACTCCACCTCCTGTCTTCTGCTGTCTTTTTGCCACCATCTGGGCAACGACTATCTTATTCAGTTAAACAGGAAAAAACAAACAGATCAATCATCCAGTCTATAAGTGAGAAAATACTTAGGAAACTGTCAGAATTGGGCACATTTTGATGGATGAGGTTAACCATTGTTAAGAACCATTTAAAACAATAACCACATTCTGTGGGTGATAGTTACTTTCAGTGGCAGCTTGCTGATTAACATGTTAGACAACTGTTAACTGGTGTTGGACATTAGCAGAATGTGAGTAATTAGTTTAACTGACTGGAATACTTATTTTTTATATTGCTGTACTTGTTGTATTTGTATGTTATTTGATTGTGAATAAACTGAAACTCAACTGAATTTCTAGTCCCAGGCAGTTAAGGCTGAAGCTTTCAGTCATCTGGCTAAATGTACAGCCCAAGTTGTGACACATGCCAGTCTGCATGGCTGTCACAGTGAGAGAAGTGAGAACTGATGATCAGCAAAAGCAAGAATTTGGCTGCCGCTCATTTGATCTTTAAACTTGGCACCACCTTGAAATGCTGTAGTGATGAAAACATTTACTTCAGGGTGTGTCAGACATAAATATGGATGATAGTTGAGGTGCAACAAAGCATGATTCTACTCACACCCAGCTGCACCCATAAATGACTCATCTTTTCATATTTCGTTTGCAGTCTGCATAAGAAGTGCAACAATCATGAAATGCTCAAAAACAGAAGATATTCTCTGTAATACAAATATCTAGCAAATATAGTTGTAAACATTTGATGCTCCCCTAAGCTGACAGCCATTTGGTTCATCTTTCACTGTGTTATATCTCACCCCAAGAGTCTGTTCCTACCACAATTACTGTACATTACAAGTGTTTCCATTTCATGGAAGCTCTAATTCTGTCTTTCAATTTGTGTGTGTTTTAAAGGCACCGCAATGGTGACTCAACAACAAAACAGTTCCTCTGTCCTTCACAACAACTTCCTTTTCCAGTCAAAAAACTGGCATTTCGTCATCTTGTTTGCTTTCCCATTGGGAATAACTGAAGATGGAGAGTTTGGATCAGCTTGGCTCTCAGCACATAGTGATCCAGCACAGATTAGCAGGAGAATAGCCTCTAGCAAAAAAGGAGAAATGCAGCTCCTGGTTATTCCAGTATTAGAGCTATGTGGCCCACAAATTTCTGTGTCTTAACTGGGGGTTAACCGGATGGTCAGTGAATCCCTCCAAACTCTACACCTTCTAGTTTGAAAATAATGTATTTTTTTCTCTTTCTTCATGACCTTCACACTGTCTCTCTGTGTTAGCCCTGCAACAGACTAGCAACCTGTCCAGGATGTGGCAGCTTGAATGGGCTCCAGGCCTCTGAATTGGATAAGCAGAAGAAAACAGATGTATGGATGCTCCTGACAAAGTGTCTTTTGGAGCAGTATAACAAGAAAATGGTCTTTATGCACAATCAGCCAAGGTTACTTATAGTAATATTCCTGGCTGGGGTAATGTCTATATTTCTCAGTGGGAGCAGAAGGCTAAAAAGGAGTAAGGCGGAATCATTGCAGCTAAAGTCATTCAGGTCAGATCAGTCAAAACAGAGACATTGCAGTAATATGGCAAGCATCTAAAACTGCAAAGCCAGCATTAGGCCCTGCAGGGGTTTTATACTTTTCCCCCATGTGACTTTGCTCCAAACATGTCCCCAACTTTGCTAACTTTCCTTTCTCTTCCTCGATTTCCCATTCACTCCATTTTCTACACGTTCAATAACTTTCATAATTGTCATTTAGCCTCTCAGTCAGGCTGTCTTGCTCTCTCAGGGCCTCCCTTGTTCACTAAACACTATACCATTCTGCTGTAATCTGACCCAGCCTTCCATGCCATTATTGCACCAGCCCTCCCAGATCCGGTCCTAATGCAATTGCAAGAGCTTTTCCACTTTCACTGTTTCCCCATTTTTACTTAATAAACCCCATCTCATTGTTTTTGGGCCACAAACAGAATTTCACTTCAATTTAATTCATGCCACTGCTCTGGGATTTGCAGACACAACATCCTTCTTGCTCTACCACTTCTGGTAAAGTGTAGTTTGTTAGAAGTTGCAACTTGAGACATAGAAGTTGGAAAGGTGAAGATGAAAAAATTAGATTTTTAGCAAGAAATGATGAGAAATTGCTTTTATTTTTAAAATTTCACTGTTATAGCATGACATGTACATGGGTTCCAGTAAATGGTAAATGGACTAGTTCTTATATAGTGTTTTTCTACTCTGTCTGAGCACTCAAAGCGTTTATACTATTCCAGTGACAACTTATTCAACGGTAACTGTAGAAGAGTGAAATCTGTTTATATCAGGGTTTTAAACAGGTCAGTCCTTAGCTGTTATGGACAAATGGTGTGACTAAAAAGATTAAACTTGGGCTCTTATGTGTAATACAGGAGGTTTTTTTTTATTAGATTTTGCTTTTGTTTTGTTTATAAGCTAGAGAAAATGAGCCAAAGAGAAACAGTCGACATAATTAGAGCCGGTGAATCAATACAACAAACTTCCAACTTTCTTCTTTCCGTCCTGTCTTGTGTGCAGGGCCAGTGGGGACATTTAATTCAACCTGCAGTCAGAGGAGATGAACCCACACTGTGTTCTTGAACATTCATTTCCTTGAGGGAAACAGTTCCCGTGGGCTTAACATGCAGCTGATGACTCTCTTGATTACCTACAGCTCTTTCCACTTCCGTCTTGTTGTTGCCCTCCACTTTCTCCCGCTCTCATTGGTTTCCATCCTCATTTGACCCTATTGATTTACCCCATCCCAGGCTCCTGCTCATTCTCCTTTTCATATGTAGTTGCACAGCTAATCTGCAACACAGCTTTGACCTATTGTCCCAACAATGAAGTGGAAACAAACTGCAGTAGCTGAATGAAAAGCATGGCAATTGTGTTTCAATTGTTCCATAGTAGGGAAAGCATCCATGTCAAAAGGTTAGCCAAGCAAAATACTTGTAGGCTTATAGGCAACAATAACACAAAACACTTGTGACAGCTATAGAGAAAGAATACACATCATTTAGATATTTACTCTGTATAAATTAGCTGACAAAAACTAAAGAAGGTTCTTAATATGTGGACAAATACTGAAGTTATCCATAAATACTTAATGCCTGCCTCCATTAACTCTGAGCTATAATATCCAAATACAGAAGTTCTAGTTTTCTTTTGTGCATTCATGTCACCTCAAGCTCAGCATTTCTTTCTCAGCTTTTATCTCAGCAGATATTTCTATTTTCTCTTTCTTCTCAAAGAAGTGTAGATTCTCTGTTGAGTGAGATAATGAATGGAAAACACATATATTTGGTATAAGAAAATACAAGGGTCTTGTCATACTAGCTACTGTGAGGAAAAACTTTCCATAGATGGGCTTGCCATTGGTCTGTCAGAGATTACTTGACAGAGTCACTCACTGATGGTGTCTCACAGTTAAATACAAGAATTTAATGATTCCGTGTTCATCTCCTGGCACCACAGACCAATACACTTCTGCCTTTGTATAATTTTGGAGAAAGGCCTTGTATAATTAACATGCTTTCACTGAGTTGTAAGCCCTACCACGCATGTAATGTATTCAGAAATGGATGAATGAAATGTACCTTTGTGAGAAATGTGCAACACACATGAATACCTTGCATTATAGTAAATGTGCCCTGTTATCAGAATGATTTTACAGAGCTGACTGGTAGTGATTATAATTTGTTTAACTAGAATGTCAAGGTTTTGTGACAAGAAACACACACCAAAGGACTCAGAAACAGACTTACCAGGTTTAATGCAAAAGGGTTTGATTGTATGAATCTTGGCAAGATCTTTGAGCTGGCGAAGAGAGGAGGCAAGTGAAACAAAGACACTGAAGTTGCTAGTGAGAAGTAGACAAGTAGGTGAATGGCATTCTTTGGTGTGAAACTGACAGATTGCAGCAGAGACAGAGTTGCCTGGAACATGGGGAGGGTCTTGCACAAGGAGAAAGTGGAGTTAGGAATTAGTGACAGCTTTACACAAGAGCCAAGTGCTTAGAGTTAGTCCTGAATGCATTACTGATAAAACAAGCTGGAGAGGGATGAGTGGCAGCACTGGTGCTGATATACAGGAGTTTGATAATTAAGTGATTAGTTGATTGAGACCAATCATGCAACCAAGTTTGCTAGAAATGGAACCAGCAGGAGTCATGGCTAAGGGTGCACACAAACAAAAGGCAAGCACAGACAAAGATTCATTTCAATTCAATTAATTTCAATTGAATTTGATTTATATAGCACCAAATCATGACAACCATTACTACAAGGCACTTTAAGGTAAAGGCCCTACAATAATTACAAAGAAAATTCAACAGTCAAAACGACCCCCTATGAGCAAGCATTTGGTGACAGTGGGAAGGAAAAACTCCCTTTTAACAGGAAGAAACCTCCAGCAGAACCAGGCTCAGGGAGGGGCAGTCATCTGCTGCGACCGGTTGGGGCTGAGGGGAGAGAGACAGGACAAAAGACCCACTGTGGAAGAGAGACAGAGATTAATAATAACTAATGATTAAATGCAGAGTGGTGTGTTAACACATAGAGAGTGATGAGGTGAGTAAAGAAAGAAACACTCAGTGCATCATGGGAACCCCTCAGCAGCCTAGGCCTATAGCAGCATAACTAAGGGGTGGTTCAGGGTCACCTGATCCAGCCCTAACTATAAGCTTGATCATAAGGAAAGTTTTAAGCCTAATCTTAAAAATAGAGAGGGTGTCTGTCTCCTGAATCCAAGCTGGGAGCTGGTTCCACAGAAGAGGGGCCTGAAAGCTGAAGGTTCTGCCTCCCATTCTACTCTGAAGTATCCTAGGAACCACAAGTAAGCCAGCAGTCTGAGAGCAAAGTGCTCTATTGGAGTGATACGGTACTATGAGGTCTTTTAGATAAGATGGGGCCTGATTATTCTAGACCTTGTATGTTAGGAGAAGGATTTTAAATTCTACTCTAGATTTAACAGGGAGCCAATGAAGAAATCCATGAAGTCATTACTAGTTAAAGTGAAAGGAATACTGGGCTCTACAGAGCTCTGACTCTTTGTCAGCCTGGCTACAGTGCTGAAAACAAACCTGGGGTTGTTCTTATTTTCTTCAGTAAGTGAAGAAAAGCAAGATGTCCTAGCTTTATGGAGGGCTTTTTTATAAAGCAACAAACTCTTTTTCCAGGCTAAATGAGCATCTTCTACTTTAGTGAGACGCCATTCCCTCTCCAGCTTACAGGTTATCTGCTTTAAGCTGCGCGTTTGTGAATTATACCACGGAGTCAGGCACTTCTGATTTGAGGCTTTCCTTTTCTTCTCCAGAGGAACCACGGTACTCAGAGTCGTACGGAGTGAGGATAGATGAAGAGGAAAGACAGATTTATGATATAGAAACCTCCATGACAAGCTTTTTGTATTTTTTACTTTAACTGTCTGATTACTCAGTTAATGTTGTAATATTGTAATTTTATCAAAAGTGTTATATTTTTCCTCATGCTTTCCTGTCTCCACACAGCAAAGGGGCGTGCTGTGAAGTAAATTTGACATAGCCAAGCTTTCCATGTGTTAGCTGGCTTGACAAAACCTAAAACCTGGGTCGGTGATAACGAGCATCAAGACAGTGGTCACTGGCGTCTTCTGTTGTTCCAGGCTTTCTACCTCAGGCTGGGTGTGCGTTCACATAAAAGGAAGCATTCGACTCATCATTTGACTTTTCTTTTGCACAAAATCAATCAAGGAGTGCTCCTGGCTACAATCAGAAACATTATCAGGGGAACAAGTGATAGAAATCTATGAGGAATCTAAAAATATAACAGTAAAATGCAGCATTAGTGCTGCAAATATGATAAGAGCAATTCTGCAGGAAATTGTTAATCATAGCAAGTGCACAGAGCGGTAAAATAGGCCAGAATATATTAATATATTTATATTTGTATTACCTCTCAATCCACTCTCAATGCTAATGTTTATTTCTAACATGACAACTGCACATTATTTTTAAACTCCATACACTTAAACATTAGCGGTTACTCAGGGACTCAGCTCTGACTCTGATCCATGAAGGAGAAGTCGGAATCACCGTAGTTTGCAGCCAGATCAAAGTGAAATAATTTTTATTTACTGAAGTTATTCTTGTGTCGTTTTTTCCACTCGTAGCCACTCAGCTCGACTCCACTCAGTTTTTTACGGTTTTCCATTAGATGGCAGTACATGATACAAGTACTTTTTAGAAACCTACTCAAGCCGAAAATGTGACATCAACAGAATGCATGCCACCGATTGGCCAGCCAGCAGCATCACCAAATGAGTAGTAATCTCACTTCATATTACACCCCTGACCTACAGCAATACTAGACCTCAATACAACCACTGCAGTTTTAAAATCCAACTAATGCTTAATTTATGCTACCACAGTTGTGTCAGTTTGTGTCGGTATTTGCCTATGGATAGGGGTTTTCAGCCATCACAAATATGCTCTCGTGCAATCCTCTAACATCCAAACGGCACACTGCTCAACTTGGATGATGCTGTTCACTAACTGAATGCTGATTGGCTGGAACTGGGGAAAGGATTGACAGCAGGCTTCACAGGAAATGGGAGGAATATCAAAGATAAAAAAAAATACAGCATGAGAAGTACAGACAGTGGCTCCAGTGGACAAATTTGTTTTTAACTCTCTACTTCAGCTCTTTGTATGTAATAGTTTTACTTCTCTGCAGCTGGCTGATGGACCGACATGCAAGAACAGCCCACAGACCCGTTGTACCATATTTTTTAAACGGACCCCGTATGACAACAGACGCTGTCTGTGGGAAGGCCGTTAACAGACTACCACCGCTGAACCATAATTTCCCCATAAAGAGGCAGGAAATGTGGAGGCCATCACAGGACTGTTGATTGGAGTTGAATTTTGTTTTCACTTACTGTGTAGTTCCTGTTTCTCTTGCTGGTTGGTTATGGTTGATTTAGGCCTGAAAAATGGCAAGTGCTCAGTGTGTTCAAATGTAATGCAAATGGTTTCAAATGTGATGGAAATGAACCCGACAAGAGAGTTATTGAAGAAAATTTGTGAAAACATCACGTAGACACAATTACTCATGAGTCATAATCTGTAGTATTATTATTAAGAACTCTCCAGACATAAACTCCCTGAAAGTTTCAAGGGGGTGCAGGAGGTGTGAAACAAGGCAACGTATCTCATCCCTGCTCATGCCTATTACTTTCTCTTCATCCATATTACACAAAAGGCAGATGAAAATGGCATGCTGTGGTTAGATCCAGCATTTGACAGTAGCAGTTTTATTGTCATTCTCATTATCATAAATCATTTGAACATGTTGGCAAAACTAACCCAATAATTAGTTGTCCTTGGCAGGGAAATGTCCACTTGGCTGCAGTGGATGCTCATTTGTGACTTTGGCACATGGCTTGCAGTTAAATTGTTTGTCTAATACTCTCAAAGAATTACTCCCCATGCTAGTCCAACCTGTACGTCTGGACTGCTCCCAGTTTGGAACACAGTTTTAAACACAGAAGGTTTTTCCACCTTAATTTGGATGACAATGTTTAGGAATGAAATCTTGGCTGTTACACTTTCTCTAGCAGCAGTGTTTGCAGGAAAAGACCTATGACTGTGCTGTTAATACCTCAGCCAGACCATGAATTTTACCTCTTAGTAAAATGAAATGTTCCAAAATAGTCCCAGCTATAAAATCCTAGCACGATTTACATATTATCTTCTTTAGCGTGAGACACATTTCACATCAGAACTCAGTCCCCTGAGACATGCCTGCATGGATCATTAAAAACTTCTTTTTTTCTCTTTTCTTTCCAGCTCCATTTCTATGGCATGCAAACAATTCAAATTTGAGACCAGTGGAAAAAAAGAGAGTTTTACTACCATCTCTTGTTATGTAAACAATGCTGTGGTGCTGTGGTATAAACCCACTGTTGAGAAATTTAATATTAACATAGCAAAGTCAGAACATGTTTCTGTATTTTTATTTTCATGTATCAGACAAGTGAGTCAGAGGCTGTTTGCTGAGGACTTGAGGTTATCTGTGGGGTCAAAGACTCATTCTCCAGCTTTGGTATCCTGAGCATTACCATCTGCTGGGTGTCAAGATAGTTGCAGCTTTGCATCATGCTGTGTGTAATGATTATAATTAGATCACTGAGGCCTCTGTGTACCTGTACATTTCTATTGAGCCTGCAATTTCTGGAATTTCCCAGGTCAAAGACAGGTATTTATTTTTTCTGAAAAAGCAAGATTTTGCACTGTATTCCAATTGTCTTCACATTTTTTACATAAAGAGACGATAAATAGCTCAAAGTGGGGTCAGTTTGTGGACCCTACATGGCTCCAGTCAGAAATTAAATCACTGGTCAGAAACAAAGCTCATCAGGGTGATTTCAGTTAACTGGAGCTGCAGTGTTCATGCTTAAAAAACACAGGAACAACTTTGAATTAAACTTTAAATTATGTGGAAGTTTTTGTACATGATGATCTGACAAGTGCAATATCCCAAATGCTGATACGTGCAGTAGCACCTCTACAGTGTCCAGTACTTTTGATGCGCCTCATTATGTTGTAGTTAAATTTATTCATTCATTATTTCTAAAAGTTAAACGATACTATTATTACTTTAATTCAACTATTAAATTAGGAATTTTGCACAAATTGCATATTTATCACAAATTATGTGATCACTTGTGTCACTTTATAAGGTTTAAAAAAATATTTAATTATACTGTTATTTGAAGCTAATATTAAATTTTCATTTTTTGCTAGATTTATTTTTGGTGACTGCTGGATCAACTCTGCTTTTTGCAGATGTGCTTCTTCTTTTCAGGCAGTGACCTTCAGCTCATACTGGGAGGGTTTGCAGCCGAGTGACTGGGACTGAGAATTTACAACTCCAAGTCTGAGGCCATGATTCTTAGCCATAAAAGGAGAGAGGACCCACTCTGGATAAGGGTTGAGCTGTTGCTCCAAACAGAAGAATTGAAGTATTTCAGAGTCTTGTTCATGACTGAGGAGATCATAGAGAGGGAGACTGACAGATGGATTGGTGCAGTGCTGGCAGTGGAGTGAAGGCGAGGCTGTCCACGTATGGGTCAATCCACATTTACAAGCTTTGGGTAAAACCCAAAGGAGTGAGCTCATACACTGCATGAAGAGCGGGTTTTTCGACAGTTACTAACATGTAATATTGCAGTTTGCCTTGAGATTTAGGGCTGTCAGCAGGAGGCTTTGGCCAGAACAGAAAACTGTAGGGAACTGCCGGGAGCTGCCGTGGACTTTCTGTGGCATGTTCCCCCAGCTCCCCCCTCTCCTCAGGTCTAGGGCAGGCCTCTCATTTGTAAAGGAGGTTTCTGTGAGTCATACAAATGCAAATCAAGGACTCACCAGTGGTCTACCCCTCTCAACAGTTGTAACCAACATATTTTTATATATATATATATATATATATATATTATATTTTTTTTTTTCCTGCTCTCGGTGGAGACGGACGCATTTTTCTCTTCTCTCCAACCTTCCCTATCTACCCCTGCTTTTTTCTGCTTTCCTGCTTGGAGCGTCCCTTTACAACATCCCCGAACTGGAATTTAAATTATGGATCTGGTCAGCTGGTCTCTCAACACTATTGATGATCAAATTCTCATCATGAGGAGATTGGGAGAAGGGGAACCCTCTTTCCTCTGGCCCGACTACATACCCGGCTGGCTATGTTATGGATTCCCGTGGGGATGGAAGATAACGTTCCTGGCTGCACTGTGTGGGTGTGGCATATATATTGATACCAGGATTTGTCCCAAATTGGACCTGGGGATACCTGGTTACTGGGAAGCTGTTTGGGCCCTAGTAAGGCTGCCTGTGAGGGATGCAGAAACAGTACGAACTCAATCAGATTCGGTAGAGCTGAATCGAAGTGGATTACATCTGGAGGAGTGTTGGAGTGTCTGTTCTGCGTGAAGGAGAAGAACCAAATTCAGATGATTGGATTTCTGTGAGGTAACCAGGAAACTGTAAGGTCTGTCAGCAATAGTTGTGAAGGCCTGAACCAAAACAATTGCAGTATCTGAATCTGGCTCCCAGACGGCCTTGGATGGCTGTCTATCTAAATCGTCTCCTGGAGATGTTTGGAAACAGATGCTCTTCACCCCCGCCCCGTGTTGTGACCTGTATGAACTGGTATCCTGGCTACCAAGGCTGACTGTACCATCTTCTCATGAACATTATCATGAACTGCTAGTCTGGAAGCTGGGTGGCCATCACAGTATCCTGCTCGTCTCCGCTGGCAGCCCCTCCCCTATCCTACACACACTGAAGCACTGAACTTGGCCCACAGTCCTTTGGTGGCGATAGAGAGCCCGGTAACCTCATCCCAGTTAGGACGCTGCTTGTTCTCAAGCCATTGTAATACTGGCAGCAGGTCGGTGTCTCGCTCCTGCTGGGCCCTCCATTCCGCTGTGTCCACCACTAGAAGTGCCCTGCAGGAGAGCTGTGCGGGGTTATCTGTTGCTGTGAGTTCCCTCTCCTTCTCTTTCCCGCTTCTCACAATAACGGCAGCTTGTCGCAGCACATGGGCGGCGGGAAAGTGCGTCCGCATTGGAATGGTGTGCCCCTGCTCTGTGAGCTCCTCCAGCCAGCGGGCCACCTGCCCCTCTGGTTCTCTGAAGGACATAAGCCACTGGAGGGCGGCATGATCAGTCCTGATGATAAAAGGTGTGCCACACAGGTAGTACTTAAAGTGTCTCACCGCCATCACCACAGCCAGGAGCTCCCGCCGTGTGACACAATAGCGTTGCTCACTCTTATTCAGGACCCGGCTGAAGTACACTAACACCTTCTCACCCTAAGGTCCGATCTCCGACAGCACGGCTCCCAGTCCCACACTACTTGCATCCGTGTCCAGGACAAATGGTAGGGTGGGGTCAGGTGGGGCAAGGATTGGAGACTCCGTCAGGGATCTGCGCAGGGTGTCGAATGCCTGATGACGATCTTGGGTCCAGCTGAAGTCGCGATCCTTCTGCAGCATGCGAAAGAGTGGTGCAGCTATGGAGGAGAAGCCTTTTACAAACCTCCTGTAATATGACGCCAGCCCCAGGAAGCTTTTTAGTTGCGCATGGTCTGCGGGAGTGGGCCAGTCCTTAATGATCTGCACTTTTTGCTCCAAAGTGCTGATGCCCTCCTGACCCAACTTGTGACCCAGGAACTCTACCTCCCTCCTCATGAAGTGGCACTTGTTCGGGTGTAGCTTAAGGCCTGCAGCTCTCACTTTCCATTACCTGTCTCAGGGTATCCAAGGTGGTTTCAAAAGAGGTCCCATGCACCAGGAGGTCGTCCAGGTAGACCAGACACTGCTGTCTTGGGATACCGGCCAGCACACCGTCCATAAGTCTCTCAAAGGTGGTTGGGGCATTGCACAAGCCAAAGTCAGGACTCTGAACTGCCACAGTCCCCTGTTCGTGCAAAAGGCTGTCTTTGGTCTGGAATCTGGGGACAGTGGCACCTGCCAGTAATCACTTTGCAGGTCCAGGGTGGAGAACCAAGAAGACCCTGCCACCAGGTGGAGAGACTCATCAATTCTGGGAAGGGGATAAGAGTCCTTTTTAGTGACTTTATTATGTGGCCTGTAGTCCATGCAGAAGCGCATTCGTGGACTGTTCTTCTTGGGCACCATCACCACAGCAGATGCCCAGGGACTTTCAGATGGCTCTACGATGCCCATCTTTAGCATCTCACTCAGTTCTTGTTCAGCTGCCTCCTGATGAGTCAGAGGAAGACGACGAGGGTGCACTTTAACAGGACGAGCATCCCCAGTGTCGATAACGTGCTCCACCAACTGTGTCAGGCCTACGTCGCACTCTGTAAGGGCAAAAATGTCTTTAAAGTCCAGGAGCACCTGCCATAGACTTTCTTGCTGCTGCTCAGTCGGGCCCTCACAGTTCCTGGAACAGACGTTCCTCACTGCTGTCAGCCTCTCCTCTTCATCAGTTTGCTGTTCAACTAGTGGTAATACAGTGGGCTCCAAGGTGCAAGCAGCTAATACAGCAGGGGATGGGTCTGAAGATGGAGGTTTAAGCTGCACCCTCTCTCCTTCTGGGAGTAATAGACAGCCTTTTCCAAGGTCCAACACACCGTCAATGGCTCGTAAAAAGTCCAGCCCCAAGATGCAGGCATCCTGGACATCAGCCACCCAGGCAGCAAAAGGCATGGTTAGGTCTCCGACCTTAAACCGGAACATCCCCCTCCCTTTTATGGGGGCCAGGTCACCAGTCACTGTCTTAAGCTGCACATCAGTTGTTTGCATGGCAGTCCCAGCTGGAATGATGTCAGGTCGGACCAGTGTTGCATTGGACCCTGTGTCAAGGAGTGCTGTGCAGAATACCCCATCCACCACCACCAGAATGTGGCAAAAATCACCAACTTGGGTCCAGCCTACGGTAATGACCATGCCAGGTGACAATATGGGTGGTGTGGGGGCGTTCGGTCATGATGGCCCGGGTACTCCCACCTACACGGGCCCCTGACTGTTTCCCTGCGCCGCTGTAAACCTGGGGCACTGTCTGATGAGATGTCCAGCTTGTCCACATCCCCAGCAGTTTTGTGGTCGGTGGCGTGGGCCAGCACGGGGATAAGGTGACTGAAGAGTCAGCCGTCTGTGTCATGCTGCGCGGTCCCCAGCCTCTCCAGCTGCTCAGCAGGTGCAGATGTTGCTCTGACCACTGGTGAACCCTCATTCCCTCCAGGAGATCCTGACAGCATCTCCCTCTCCACCGCCAACTCCAGAGCTGCACTGAGTGTGGTTGGCGAGCAAGCTGCGTCTGAATACGGAGCTCTTTGGGACTGAGGGCCTGTAGGAACTGATCCCGGGCGAACTCCGTCTGTACTGCAAGGGGCATGTTGTCATAGGCCCGCCTGCAGAGGCACTCAATGTCATGGGCCAGGATACGCAGTGGCTCTCCAGGCAGTCTCCGTCTGTTGTGAAACTCTGACCGCAGCAGCACAGGTTGGTTATACTGCCCAAACCGCCTCTGAAGCGCCCCCACCAGAGCAGTATAGTCGCCCCTTTCTCTTTCACTCAGCAGCAGCAGGCATGCCGCTGCATCCTCACACAGGCACAGAGCTAATTGCAGGGCTTTATGTTCCTCAGACCAGCCAGCTGCAGCAGCTAATAATTCAAACTGGGCAATAAACACTTCCCACGGCGTCTTGCCGCTGAACGTGGGTGTCTTTATGTTTACCGTAGCCGGCTGTCCCCGGGCCCCGCCATCATTGTTTACGTCACCTGACGTCAGCTCCGTCCCGCCGGAATGGCGCTCATGGCGCGAACGGCCCTCCAGCCGAGACAAACCCGGGGAGAAGCCAGCCTCAGCAGCCAGCCTCAGCAGCCAGCTGGAGCGCCGCTTCCCTCGCGCCGCGAGCGGGTCGGATATCCATGTCCGGCTCCTCCTTCTTGACCGTGGTCCTCCGCATAATCAGGAGTCGTGTCTCTGAGCCGTGAGCAGAGCCGCTGGCGTAGTTCGTAAAGTTCAGCTTCTGACACCAGTGTAACGTTTCGTTATGGCACCCAAGCACCAGACAGTTGTTTTGCTTCTAGCACTCTTTATTTGGGCCGACACAACAGAACAGTTCTCACAGGGTACAGCCAACTCGTTTACTCCCTGACCAAGAGAGAAAAACCTCCCTCCTGCGAGTGACCCCCACACATCTCCTACCGGTTCAAACCCAAAAACAACCTAACTTAAAGAAAACAGTAACTGTGAAACGCACTTAGCAATACTGTCCCTTACGGATCATTACAATATGTTAGGTAGAGTCATTAACACCTCTTGCCGGCCGGCTACCCCACACATTTACCCCCCACTGCTTCTGTGGGTACATAAACGACCGTATCCGACTCAGGCGAACGCAAATGTGCTGCCCCATAAGCTGTCGATAGCTGTCGTGTAGTAGCAGAGCTCCCGTCAGTATAAAATCCCTCTTTTTGTGCAGTGATAGTTACAGAAATGAGCTTCTTCCACAGAGTGTCTGGCCTCGGGGTCAGAGATGGGTGAGGAACTCAGTCATTTGGGAAGGAGCTCAGATAGATCAGCTACTTCTCCACACTGAATGGAGCTAGTTGAGTTGGTTCAGGTGTCTGACCAGAATGCCTTCTGGGTGCCTTCTAGGAGAGGTAAAGTAAAGTAAAGTAAAGTAAAGCAAAAATGTATTTGTAAAGCACATTTCAGCAGCAATGCAATTCAAAGTGTTTTACATCACAAGAACATCAAACAAATGTGCATTGAAATCATTAAAAGCATTAAAAAGATAAATCATCAAAACATCAGAATCATCATACAAAATCATTAAACCATCAAGCAGATAAACATGATAATGATAGGGAGATGGTCAATGTGTAATAAGATATTTTGTTTAGAGCAGCTTTCACCAGGATTACTAATCAAAGGCAGCTCTAAACAGGTGGGTTTTCAGCCTTGACTTAAAGGAATTTATTGTTTCGGCTGTTTTGCAGGTTCTGGGGATACAAAGTAGACTGGAACCAGAAGACCTGAGTATTCTGGAAGGTTGATATGACGATAGTAAGTCTTTAATGTACTGTGGTGCTAAACCGTTCAGCAATTTATAAACTAATAGAAGTATTTCAAAGTCTATTATCTGAGCTACAGGTAGCCAGTGTAAGGACTTTAAAACCGGGGTTATTGATCTATTTTTCTAGTCTTGGTGAGAACACTGAGCAGCAGCATTTTGGATTAACTGCAGCTGTCAATTTTTTTTGGCAGACCTGTGAAGATACTGTTGCAATAACAACAGTTACTAAAGATAAATGCATAAATGATTTTCTCTATATCTTCTTGAGACATTAGTCCTTTAATTCTAGAAATGTTCTTCAGGTGTTTCTGGCATGTCCTAACCGGAGGAGACCCTGGTGCAGATCCAGGACATACTAGTAAGATTATATCTCTCAGCTGATTTGTAAATACCTTAGTCTCCCCCAGGAAGAACTGGAAGAGGTGGCAGGCGAGAGGGAGATCTGGGAACCTCTGCTTAGATTGCTTTGCTTGTATCTGGACACAGAAAACAGTCAGAAGATGGATGGATGATTGATTTACTATATATATATATATATATATATATATATATATATATATATACGGGGTATATATGGTGGTGTGGTGGCTAGCACAGTCATCTCACGGTAAAAAGGTGCTAGGTTTTAATCCAAACTTTTCTATGTGGAATTAGCACTTTAACTAGCAATGACATCATGAATTTCTTCACAAATAAAATTTTAGACATTAGAGAAAAAATTAGCTAATTATAGGCCAAGTCTCCAACCTTCCTTTTCTCTCCAAAATCCTTGAAAGAGTAGTTGTAAAACAGCTAACTGATCATCTGCAGAGGAACGGTTTATTTGAAGAGTTTCAGTCAGGTTTCAGAATTCATCACAGTACAGAAACAGCATTAGTGAAGGTTACAAATGATCTTCTTACAGCCTCTGACAGTGGACTCATCTCTGTGCTTGTCCTGTTGGACCTCAGTGCAGCTTTGATACTGTTGATCATAACATTTTATTACAGAGATTAGAGCATGCCATAGGTATTAAAGGTACTGCACTGCAGTGGTTTGAATCATATTTATCTAATAGACTCCAATTTGTTCATGTAAATGGGGAGCTCGTCTTTACACACTAAGGTTACACACAGGATTCTGTGCTGGGACCAGTTTTATTTACATTGTACATGCTTCCCTTAGGCAGTATTATTATAAAATATTGCATCAATTTTTATTGCTATGCAGACGATATCCAGCTTTATCTATCCATGAAGCCAGATGACACACATCAATTAGGTAAACTGCAGAAGTCTGATATGTCCTTCAATGCATATATTAAACAAATATGTAGGACTGCTTTTTTGCATTTGCGCAATATTTATAAAATTAGAAACACCCTTTCTCAGACTGATGCTGAAAAGTTAATCCATGCATTTATTACATCTAGGCTGGACTACTGTAATTCATTATTATCAGGCTGTCCTAAAAGCTCCCTGAAAAGCCTTCAGCTGATCCAAAATGCAGCAGCTAGAGTACTGACAGGGTAGTCCCTGTCAGTACTCTAGCTTTCTAGCTTTCTTCAGCTTTCTAGTGAAAGAGAGAAGCATATTTCTCCCATATTGGCTTCTCTTCATTGACTCCCTGTTAAATCTAGAGTAGAATTTAAAATCCTTCTCCTAACATACAAGGTCTTGAATAATCAGGCCCCATCTTATCTCAAAGATCTCATAGTACCATATCACCCCAATAGAGCACTTCACTCTCAGACTGCTGGCTTACTTGTGGTTCCTAGGATACTTCAGAGTAGAATGGGAGGCAGAGCCTTCAGCTTTCAGGCCCCTCTTCTGTGGAACCAGCTCCCAGCTTGGATTCAGGAGACAGACACCCTCTCTATTTTCAAGATTAGGCTTAAAACTTTCCTTTTTGATCAAGCTTATAGTTAGGGCTGGATCAGGTGACCCTGAACCACCCCTTAGTTATGCTGCTATAGGCCTAGGCTGCCAGGGGGTTCCCATGGAGCTCTGAATGTTTCTTTCATTCACCTCTTTCTACTCTTTTTATACTCCATTCTGCATTTAATCATTAGTTATTATTAATCTCTGGCTCTCTACCACAGTGTGTCTCTTGTCCTGTCTCCCTCCCCTCAGCCCCAACCGGTCACAGCAGATGACTGCCCCTCCCTGAGCCTGGTTCTGCTGGAGGTTTCTTCCTGTTAAGGGGGAGTTTTTTATTCCCACTGCTGCCAAGTGCTTGCTCATAGGGGGTTGTTTTGACTGTTGGATTTTCTCTGTAATAATTGTAGGGTCTTTACCTTACAATATAAAGCGTCTTGCGGCGACTGTTGTTGTTTGGCAATATATAAATAAAATAAAATTGAATTGAATTGATTTAGCATGTTCTCCTGCATCTGCATGGCTTCTCCCTAGGTACTCCGGCTTCCTCCCACAGTCCAAAGACATGCATGGGATTAGGTTAATTAGTTAGCATGAATGGTTATCGCTCTCTATGGTAGACTGGAGACATGTCCAGGATGTACCCCACCTCTTGCCCTATGACAGCTGAGACAGGCTCCAGCCACCTGTGACCCTGAATAGGATAAGTGGAAGAGAATGGATGGATAGACATGGATTATTATAAACATCTATTTGTACAGGAAGCAGCAACAGCAGGCATGCTAACACAACTTAAACAGGTTATCTGGGATTTGCCATTTCAATGCATAGAAACATGTCCACTGAAATGGGCTAGTATTGAAATCAACTGATATCAGCTGACCTAACAGGACTGCTGAATGAGCGTGATTTGAAATACTGAGGACTGACTATGAATGACAATGATAATCAAAGGAAAGTCAACCTGACTTTTTTTCTGTATGACACGCTTGTTATTTTGAGGAGATAACAGGTTTGATGATAATGAGGTTGACATTTTAAGTTCACACCACCCACCACCATCAACCCACCCCCACATAAGAAGAGAAAAAACAAACAAGAAGATGCTGGCTAATGTATTATCACGGTACTATAATGTTATGTTATAATAATAATAAGTGTACTTGTGAACATCTAAATGTTGAAGGCTTTTTGAAAGAAATCAGTTCTTAATGACTGTATTGGTGTGTGTATAAGAGGGTTTACATGTTTTTCATTTTTACTACCAACCATATCTTTATCTGCAAGTAAATAAATTCCCTTCTTCTTTCAAATGAAGACAATAAATGGATAGCTGAAAAAAATTAGGCATCACAGTGTCTAAAATTGCAACTACTTCAAGAAATGGCTTTAAACCAATTACTCTGGAAAGCTGGCTAAGCTGGGGTGTCTGTTTCTGCCTCTCCAGGAGAAAAAAAGATGATGCAGTGGCGTTTGAAGTGAAACAAAAGCCAGCGTACTGCAGCAGAAATGACTGAAAATAAATATTAGTTAGAGGATTTGTTCACTCCAAAGATAGGGCTGGGGAGGAGGATATTTTTTTCTCATCCAAACATGTTTAGTGACAAGAATAAGAAAAAGACAGGAGAGTGAAACCTGCCAATCACTGGGTCTTATTTGTTATGTCTGATATTCTGCATTTTTACATGTTGCCTAAGTTGACATGCAGTGAGCCCAAGAAATAATAACCTGAGCTTTTGTGAAAAAAGGACTACTGTAGTCCTCACTTGCCCACTTTTTATATGTCCCTTAATCTTACACTGTCTCTTCTTTCTATTTCAACAAATCCTCTGTCTGCTTTCCTGCCTTTATTTTTTCTGCTTTTGCAATCTTCTTTTGATTTTTCTATTTTCTGTAATCTCACAGAAAGTGTCAGTGCAGGACATCACGCTGTGTCACAAGCTGACATCTGACACAGGCCAGGCAGCATAGTCAATAAAGTCCTCTAATTGAGTGCTACTGGCTGCTGTTTATTGACAAAATAAGACCTGGGAATTAGGTGTGTCTCCGTCGGGTGCTCACTGCCCCGCTGTCCTCCTGCCTGTCGACAGCTGTCCACTTCCCATCCATCACCTGCTCGGCTTGGTTTGCTGCCTACGTCAAAGGATAGTACCTCACTTGAAAAACAACTACTTTTCTTACCTTCCCTTGAATATACAGGTGAGTGGGTGCATAAGCAAAGAAAGACAGAAAGTTAACATGAAAAATTAGATGGACCATAAAAATGGAAATAAAAGTTTTGCTTGTTTTAGGGTGTGTGCATCTCTGTATGTGCACATTCTGCCTCCATCTGTATCTCTGCAATATGCATCAGAAGAGGCACCAACAGAGACGCATTCTAACAGTAAAGCACACTCTTGGTAGTTAATTAGTGTTTATGCTTCTGGACACTATCTCTGTCGCCTGGCAAAAGCAAAGATAAGATTCCCGTTGCTCAAGCGCTCTCTTCCTGCTTAATTAGAGGCCAGGCGGGGCCTTGGGCTTAGATACAAACAAAATTCCTCTATCTGCCATTCAGTGGTACAACACAAAGACGCTTATCGCCCTGCCTATTTTCCTTTCCCCAAATTAACTTCAGTTAGGTGGTAATAGTTTGGTGGATGATCGTGCCTGTTTGCAGCCATATGCCAGTCAGGTTATCTGAGTAAATATACAGTAAATCCCAGGATAAGTCTATTTCAGCAATGACTGAACACGGATGCTGCCAAATGTCAAAGTCTCAGCTGTTCTCCATCATGTCTTTTGCATCCTCCACCTCCACTCTCTTCTTTCCTTTGCTTGAAAATCTTCAGCACCAGGTGGAAGCGATAAGGGCAAGATGGTAGCACGACTGGCTGCTGGACTGGATATGCCACACTGGTAAGCCTACGATGACAGAGATGAATGAGCCATCCAGCCTTCTGATAATTTGTCACTCACCAGCAGAGAGGGGTCCATTAATCACAACAAGCGTGTCAGTGCTGTATTTTCTAATATGAATCTCTTTTCTCCCACCTCCTCTAATCCTTAGCTCCTCGCTTTAACCTGACATGACTAACAGTAGGTAGAGAGCAACGAGATGCCCATTTATTTTGTGTTTTCTCTAACTAGTGGTGCAGGTGAACAGGCATGTATAGGCAGTACAAACTCATAGTGCAGCCTTTGGCACAGTCTTCTGAGGAATCACTGCCCTGGCAGGCAGCAGGTGGAGCAATGGGAGAGCTAGGAGTAAGCAGATTGATTGATCCATTGCAGCTGTAATGCATCAGGAGTTTCCCGGTGGAGAGAGGCAGTGTGCAAAATGC
>JAMQGT020012642.1:0-25000 GCA_024447675.2 Pterophyllum scalare | reverse complement strand
TCAGTACCACGTCCACTGGAGGAGCCAAGAATCAAACTGCTGACCTTTCAACTGGCAGACACATCTACCTCCTGAGCACCAGCTAGCCAGAGGAGAGATTGCTGATGCAACTATTTTTGTCCATATAGTGTATAAATAGCTAGAGGATGTAGCAACCCAGTGCTAGCAGTGGGTTGTAGTTGTATGTGCTGGTGAAACCGAGACCAGAGGAGGTTGATAAAGACGCATCACTAACAGAAGGTTGCTAACATGGGAGAACTTAATAGTGAAAGACTGACATCCCTGTGACAGACTTGGAAGCCTGAAATGCCTAGAAAGAGAGGCGATAGAGAAGGAAAATCTGAACAATGCTTTGCTGCAATTTCCCCACTTGAACAATATATTTCCTTAAATGAATTACACTAAAGGGACTGAGCAATGTTTTTTCCTTTTAGACCAACCTCCATCCATTCTCTTTCACTTATCCTCTTCAGGGTTGCGGGGGGGCTGGAGCCTATCCCAGCTGTCATAGGGGAAGAGGCAGGGTACACCCTGGACAGGTTGCTAGCCTGGGCTAGCCTGGGCCAACACGGAGAGACAGACAACCATTCACACTCACACCTATGGGCAATTTAGAATCACCAATTAACCTAACTGCCTGTCTTTGGACTGTGGGAGGAAACCCACACAGACACAGGGAGAACATGCAGACTCCACAGAGAGAGGCCCAGGCTAAGGTGGAATTGAACCCAGACCTTCTAGATGTCATTCTAGCTGTGAGGCAGCAGTGCTAACCACCACGCCACTGTGCTGCCTTTTTAGGCCAACCTTTGGGTAAAAAAAAAGGTGGCCTTTGTAAGCACTAACGAGTCAGTCAGAAGATGTCAAAGGTGTGGTGGTTGAGTAAGTCATAGATTTGGCAGCTAGCCTGCAGTTCATGGTTAGGTTTGGGCACTAAATACGGCTTTGTGAGGATTAGGAAAAGATATGCCCCTTCACAATCATAAACAGTTTTGCTACAGTAATAGCCCCATACTTACTTAGCATGTTAAAACTGTGACTCCATAGGGACTTTTACAAGCATGCATAATGGACCAGATCTGTTTCACTACAGCATAAACCTGTTGCATCATGGAACACAACAACAGAGACCTTGTGCATTATTTTGAGAGGTTAGTGACGCCATCATAATTGCAACACTTGACATCGTAGGAATGAGAATGGGCTCATCTAATCTGGTTAGTCAAACTTTACCTCGGAAAAAGAGGGAGCAAAATTTGTAATTGTACATGCACTCAGGTGATGGACACAAAAGTCAGCTTTTCAGCTCTCTCAGGTACAAGTCCAACCAATTCTCAGGTGTTTCTTCCTACACAAACAGCTGTCCAGTACACAACAGTTGTCCACTATGAACAGCACTCATCCTGTTATCCTTGAAAAAACCATAACCACACCAATCAGAACGTGCTGTGTTTGGCAAATGAATGGTGAAACTCATATCACTTTGTCTGCTTGTCCCATTTCACTGCTGTAAAGCTCTCCTGTATTCTCTCCCTTTATCATTACCACTGGCTCTGCTGTGACATTGCAGGGCCTATGACACCTTTTAATATCCAAGTAGAATTTTGTGTGTGTGTGTGTATGTGTGTGTGTGTGGGGGGGGGGGGGGCAAAGGAGACAGGCTGAAGAGATAGGATTCATTATTCAGGCCCTTCTGCTGCCTGCTCCTGCTACCGCTTTGCACATTCCATCTCTCAGCCTGTGAAATAGGGACCCTGCCTGTCCTGCACATCACTGTGACCCCATTACGCTGCCACATATACAACCCTTTGATGAGAGCTGCTGCTGTGGCTCTGCTATTCTAAAACGAAAAAAATCACATTACAATTTACCATCCCATACACATATCCACACATACATACATGTTTTCTTTTTTTAAAGTACATGTTTAATACTCAATAGTTACACATATTTTAACAGAAATAGAAGGAGAGAAAGAAAATCTGGCACAGTGCATGTGGAAGCACTTACAGTGCAGGCGCATCGTTTTCTTTTGTTGTCTGCCTTAAAGCATAACCCTCCTCAGGGTGATAGAGCCCATCTTTACTTACAGCAGAGACACCCAACTCACCACAAAACCAAGCGAGTGGGTAGAAATTTCTCTTGGATCCAGCATGCATCCTGGGTAATGTATAGTGCAGGTCTGATCACTGTCTTGTCAGCAAAGTCCTGGATTGAGGACCTCTAACATCACCTTTCCACCCACTGTGTTTGCTAACAAAAAGGAACAGGTGGGTGCTTCTACAGTGAGACAATACATAATAAAAGAGTTTTTTCAAGCCTGTCAAACAAGACAGGTTGATTAGAACTGTGATTCTTATCATAAAGGCATTTTTACTTTACAGGAACAAGCCTCCCTTGTATTCTTTATTATTTGAGTGGTTTCTGTTCATTATTACAGGGTCATGCACATGTGCAGGACTCTCTCTTTGTGTTGCTGCTTCTATGCTGGTTTGCTTTGTAACCTACTTCAGTTAATTCAGATTTTATACTGATTTTAAGTTGTGTGTAAACTTTAATGGCTTCATCCTCACAATAGGAGGAGATAATGCACTGTAAGTCACACTTGTAGTGCACAACTGCAAGCCAGTTATTCCAGACTGCTGGGTTTGATTACAAGGAAACCGAAGGTTAAAAGTTGCAGGGTCCATCTCTTAGCCTCGGCTGAAAAACCATGCTGGTCATGATGTTTTGGCATCTCACTGGTGTGAGTGAGCTCCACCATCTTTTCTGCTTCAGTCCCCATTCCCCTCACTGTTTATTTTATTTCCTTGGTCACTTGGTGTTGGCTCTCACTGCAGTATTGTATCACTTCCTGTTCCTGTTACGGAGCACAGTGGTGTTTTGGTGTCTGTTAGCTGGTTAATCTGTATACCTCGATTTATCTGGATTTCCATGTAGATGCTGAAAATGACAGCCTCAACACTGCATTTAATCTATTATTAGATCCAATTGGCTTCTGTCAAAATGTAAAGGAGCCCACCCACCACTTTAATCATACTCTGGATCTTGTCCTGACATATGGCATAGAAACTGAAGACCTAACAGTATTCCCTGAAAGCCCCCTCCTGTCTGATCATTTCTTAGTAACATTTACATTTACTTTAATGGATTACACAGCAGTGGGGAATAAGTTTTATTACAGTAGGAATCTTTGTGAAAGTGCTGTAACTAAGTTTAAGGATCTAATTCCTTCATTGTTATGCTCTTCAGTGCCATGTGCCAACACAGTGCAGAGCAGCTACCTAAACTCTGCTCCCAGTGAGGTAGATTATCTCATCGATAGTTTTACATCCTCACTCCGTACGACTTTGGATACTGTGGCTCCTCTGAAAAGGAAAGCCTCAAATCAGAAGTGCCTGACTCCGTGGTATAATTCACAAATGCGCAGCTTAAAGCAGATAACCCGTAAGCTGGAGAGGGAATGGCGTCTCACTAAAGTAGAAGATGCTCATTTAGCCTGGAAAAAGAGTTTGTTGCTCTATAAAAGAGCCCTCCGTAAAGCTAGGACATCTTACTATTCATCATTAATTGAAGAAAATAAGAACAACCCCAGGTTTGTTTTCAGCACTGTAGCCAGGCTGACAAAGAGTCAGAGCTCTGTAGAGCCCAGTATTCCTTTCACTTTAACTTGTAATGACTTCATGGATTTCTTTACAAATAAAATTTTAGACCTTAGAGAAAAAATTTTTCAAAACCATCTCAAAGATTTATCTTCATGTTCGGCTGCTTTCAGCACTGCTGGTATTTGTTTAGACTCTTTGGCTCCAGTTGATCTTTTGGAGTTAACTTCAATAGTTACTTCCTCCAAACCATCAACATGTTTATTAGATCCCATTCCTACTAGACTGTTCAAAGAAGTCTTTCCAATTATTGATGCTTCAATCTTAAATATGATCAATCTGTCTTTATTAGGTGGCTATGTACCACAGGACTTCAAGGTGGCTGTAATTAAACCGCTACTTAAAAAGCCATCACTTGACCCAGCTGTCTTAGCTAATTATAGGCCAATCTCTAACCTTCCTTTTCTCTCCAAAATCCTTGAAAGAGTAGTTGTAAAACAGCTAACTGATCATCTGCAGAGGAACGGTTTATTTGAAGAGTTTCAGTCAGGTTTCAGAATTCATCACAGTACAGAAACAGCATTAGTGAAGGTTACAAACGATCTTCTTACAGCCTCTGACAGTGGACTCATCTCTGTGCTTGTCCTGTTGGACCTCAGTGCAGCTTTGATACTGTTGATCATAACATTTTATTACAGAGATTAGAGCATGCCATAGGTATTAAAGGTACTGCACTGCAGTGGTTTGAATCATATTTATCTAATAGACTCCAATTTGTTCATGTAAATGGGGAGTCTTCTTCACACACTAAGGTTAATTATGGAGTTCCACAGGGTTCTGTGCTAGGTCCAATTTTATTTACATTGTACATGCTTCCCTTAGGCAGTATTATTAGAAAGCATTGCATCAATATTCATTGCTATGCAGATGATACCCAGCTTTATCTATCTTTATCTAGCCAGATGATACACATCAATTAGTTAAACTGCAGGAATGTCTTAAAGACATAAAGGCCTGGATGACCTCTAATTTCCTGCTACTAAATTCAGATAAAACTGAAGTTCTTGTACTCGGCCCCACAAATCTTGTGTCAAACCAGGTACTTACTCTGGATGGCATTACTTTGGCCTCCAGTAACACTGTGAGAAATCTTGGAGTCATTTTTGACCAGGATATGTCCTTCAATGCACATATTAAACAAATATGTAGGACGGCTTTTTTACATCTGCGCAATATTTATAAAATTAGAAACATCCTTTCTCAGACTGATGCTGAAAAGCTAATCCATGCATTTATTACTTCTAGGCTGGACTACTGTAATTCATTATTATCAGGCTGTCCTAAAAGCTCCCTGAAAAGCCTTCAGCTGATCCAAAATGCTGCAGCTAGAGTACTGACAGGGACTAGAAAGACAGAGCAGATTTCTCCCATATTGGCTTCTCTTCATTGGCACCCTGTTAAATCTAGAGTAGAATTTAAAATCCTTCTCCTAACATACAAGGTCTTGAATAATCAGGCCCTATCTTATCTCAAAGATCTCATAGTACCATATCACCCCAATAGAGCACTTTGCTCTCAGACTGCTGGCTTACTTGTGGTTCCTAGGATACTTAAAAGTAGAATGGGAGGCAGAGCCTTCAGCTTTCAGGCCCCTCTTCTGTGGAACCAGCTCCCAGCTTGGATTCAGGAGACAGACACCCTCTCTATTTTCAAGATTAGGCTTAAAACTTTCCTTTATGATCAAGCTTATAGTTAGGGCTGGATCAGGTGACCCTGAACCACCCCTTAGTTATGCTGCTATAGGCCTAGGCTGCTGAGGGGGGTCCCATAATGCACTGTTTCTTCTCATTCACCTTTATTTACTTGTTTATACTTCACTCTGTATTTAATCATTATTATTAATCTCTGTCTCTCTTCCACAGCATGTCTTTTGTCCTGTCTCTCTCCCCTCAGCCCCAACCGGTCCAGCAGATGACTGCCCCTCCCTGAGCCTGGTTCTGCTGGAGGTTTCTTCCTGTTAAAAGGGAGTTCTTCCTTCCCACCGTCGCCAAGTGCTTGCTCATAGGGGGTCGTTTTGACTGTTGGGTTTTCTCTGTGTTATTGTAGGGTCTTTACCCACAATACAAAGTGCATTTGAGGTGACTGTTGTGATTTGTCGCTATATAAATAAAATTGAATTGAATTACCTTACAAATAGCTCAGTAGGTCACACTGTTCCCCTTAATAACAGCTGCTTAACAGTTTAAATACCAATGTTCCCAGGTTTTTCCTAAATTACTTACTTTATTATTGTGTTGAAACCTCAATAAATCAGTTGTCAGCTCCTTAAACATCTTCAAAATTGAAGGCAGCAGACTGTGTTAAATATACATTTTTCCATATTGAAATTAGAACGTTTTCTTCAGTGATTAAAAGTTCAGTTATTCATAAACATGTTGACCTTGTGGCCTGAGGCAATGAGGGGTGTTTTTGCAGGGTGAATATGTGGACTTCTGTTAAATCACACAACAGCAGAGAGAAAGAGGCTCCTGTGGGAACTCCAAGTGGACTAGTTGTAGACTTACTGTAGGTGTGTGGCCATGCCAGAGGCCTCATAGAGGAAAGCAGGTCAAGGAGTGAGTGTTGTGTCCTCAATATGCAGATTGCATGGAAATTACACACTTTTTCCTCTTAAACACCTATACCAAAATGGTGACAGAGAATTGTTACTTAAAACCATGGAGGCCAGGAATAGCAGTGAGAGAGGTGCCCAGACACACACACACACACACACACATCTGCAGTTGTACAACCACTTAAAACACAATTACAATTTGTTTCCTCATTTTGGGGTGCTAGCCGCCTCTAAATAAGACAAGACCTGCTGAAAACATAATTTGTTTACAAATTCATTCTGACTGTATCAGATATCACCTGATGTGTTTTTTGTTTGTTTGTTTGTTTTTTGATGAGATAGCAGCAACAAACTGCTTTTGGATAATATGTCGCTGGTTCAACACATGCCACTGAACTTAAGACTGTAATACCACCAGCCAGGTTCTGATCATAACTTCTTTCAGGTTGTAAGTTTGAACTTAGAACGAGTCTGTGGCAGCTTACAACTGTGTCTTCTTCAGGTCTAATCTATGTGCATTTCAAACCTGAATATAACTCCACAACCAAATGTTTGTTCTCTCACTGTTGTGAGAGTTGTCGTTCCCTTTGTTTTCTTTCCCCAGCCAGTGTGGGTTTCCCTTCATTAGAAATCAACACAGAGACTAACCTGACAATATTCAGCATCAGTTTAACATCCACACTTCTTCCTGCAGGTCTACACTCTTCTGTGTGTTCACACTATTAACTATTTTCTACCTTGAGAAATGATTGACCAGCAAATCTAGGTTTGGACATGCGTCCGTCTCCAGCTGTAACAGGTGAAATGATCATTTTACTGTCCACGTTTGTTTTTATCACAAGCCACATTAACAGGCTGTATGACAACATTGTAAGTTCCAGATGATGAGAGAGGAAGAAACTGAATACAATATTCTTATTCAAACTGAACCACATGGATATCTAAACAGTAACAGCTGAAACAATTCATTCAGCAGCTGCTCCTGAAAAACTGATGCATTCTGCATATACTGTGCTGTTTTGAGTGTGAAAATGATGTGTTGTGACTTGGGGGTTTAACCTTGAGGAATATGCAAAAGCTGTAGTGAATAATAATTGCTGTGAGTCATGTAGTCATGTTGGGCACGGTGGAGTTTAAAATCAATCATGTCAAGCTGTTTAATGCAGAGAGGGAGAGAGGAAAAGAATTTATCTGTGAAACCCTGCGCTGCTTCATATGAGCATGGCATTGAGGCATATCAGTTCCTGGTTGAGTGACAGCATACAACGATCTCATGTTTGCAGACGAGGCCTGACTGTAGCTGTGGGTCCAGTGAGGCTACTCATGTAAGAAGAAAGAGGTTGGCTCAATCAAATCTAAACTGTCAAGAGTGTCTCTAGAGTTCTTCAGATGGAGGCTTGCTATATTGATTGGATCAATTGAGCAAAGGCACCATAAATTTCCCAAAAATTAAGTTAAAATGCACAAAAATATCTTCAGAGGACATCAATATATTCTTAAATGGCTCCTGTTTTCTTATACATCAGGATCACAGATAAAACTTAATTTAAAATCAAGGCTGCTGTAAAGCCACAAGTTCTTCTTTTTTAAATTATTCATTCCATACTGACACACGTCCAAAACATCTATGTCTCCTTCTAGATTTGGGTTCCCTCTAAAACCACATTCATATATGAGTGTAAAGTCTGCCAGCCCAGCATGAGACAGTGAGTGCACCACTGCAAGTCAGTGCAGTTCTGAAATGGCTACATTTTCAATGCTAATCACTTGTGTTTTTGAACTGCTGTGCAAATGGCCTGCTATTTGCACAGTATGACTCATAACCATTGTCATACCATAATTATAGCATCTAGCCACAGTGCCAGCTCTGATGCTGACACTGTAAAAAAAAAATCTCACAGAGCTGCTTTTCACCTTTTTCAACTGTTCCCCATTTCATTCCCACTTTTGTTGCTTTCTCTGTAGCTCCCGACTGAATCCTTCAAGGCACCAGATGATAAGAAAGGCTGAGCTGCAACTTATGCAACTCTTATGTAACTGTATTTACAATAGCAGCATTTTGGCCACTTGTGAATTTCATACCTATATTTCTATCAGCCATCTCAGATGGAATAAGTTATGGGCTTAATATAAATGTAGAATTTACAGCAGTAATGTCTAGCATCTAAGTTCTGATCTCCCCACAGCGATACATCAAGTAAAAGGATACCTATCCAAGAACTGTGGACACTCCTAACCTAAAATAAACAGTTGGCCTGTTTCATGAGTGAAGGCTATAATCAGGTCTCCTCTGGATTACCAGCAAATTTCATTTCTGTTAGGAAGTCCAACGAGCAAAGGAAGAGAATCCAAAAAGATAAGGGAAGTAAAAATAAGGCAGGCATGAACATGACATTCAAACACTAGGCCCCAGCAGGTTCAGAAGTATGGCTGAGTGAGGGTGTCCAAACTTTTGACTGGTGCTGTATAAACTTAAGAAACTAATTAATAGTGTGACACAGGAGGGAAACAAGACACATGTGATGTGATTCAGTCAGATTTCCCCTGTTTCATAATGATAGAGCTGTGATTCTGATAAATCTGTAACTTACACTTTATTGATTTAAAGGGCAACTTGGGGTTCAGTATCTTGCCCAAGGATACTTTGGCATGCAGCTGGGTGCTGTCTGATTGTTGAGGTCTTTACCTTACAATATAAAGTGTTTTAATTAAACCATTGTTGTGATTGGGTGTTATATAAATGCAACTGAATTGAACTGAATTAAATTAAAGGTGATGCATTGGCTTATGGTATGTTGCAAATTTCAGTAGGGCTGCAACTATCGCTTAATTTAGTAATTGAATATTCTATCAATTATTCCATCAGTTACCTGAGTAACTGGATAAGAAATACTTTTTCACATTAACAGTTCATCTGCATATTTTAACTTCTGTACTGCAGTTTTTCTCTGTGTGAAACAAACAGGGTGGATGGAGCAGCTACAAAGTTCTCTTTTCTTCACTTACTGATCAGCTGGTTGATGAAGGACCTCCAGCTGTTTCCCAGTAAAGCTTTAATGGTGCTTACAGGGAGAAAAGCTTTCTTCCGCTCCACCTGAGCTCACCGGCTCCGCCTCTTTGCGCTTGTGCAGACTGACCGCATGTAAATCAGCTGACTGCTGCTGTTGTGTTACCAGTGTTTATGTCAAAAAACTGGGGGCTGCGTGAGCGTAATCTTGTAATGCTTTATATTCACAAGCATTCTCCTAAATACGTTTCTACTGCAGGTCTATATTTAGTCACTAATCAGGGATTAAGTATAAAAATATTCTGACGGGGAAGGAGTCCTTCCTGGAAAACATGTCAGCGATCATCCACTCAGTGTCAAAGGGAATCCGTCACAGTGACGGAGAACTGAGGGGGTTATTTCCTGTTCCCCACTCCACTCCGGTAGGTGGCGGTGATGCAGCTCTAAGCTGGTTTGGTCAACCGCAAACCCACAAGAAGAAGAAGACGGAGAAGTGTAACGCAGGTAATGTGGGTCGGATCGGATTGCATTTTTTTATTTCTTGCCAATATCCGATCCAGTAATTTAGGCTAGGATCGGACCGATACCGATACTGAATATCGGATCGGTGCATCCCTAACCCAAACCAAATATATTAACTAAGAA
Organism: Pterophyllum scalare; assembly: GCA_024447675.2. NCBI lineage: Eukaryota > Metazoa > Chordata > Actinopteri > Cichliformes > Cichlidae > Pterophyllum > Pterophyllum scalare. Next base: position 15,132 of record JAMQGT020012642.1, on the reverse strand, counting down.
TACAAAACAGGAAAAAAGGCTCAAATCCTGGGACCATGACAAATTTGGGTGTACTGAAAGTCCTGTGGTAAACCCCTCTGAAGGCACCTCAGATCATGCAGGTGGCATGCCATGTAGTGAAAAGAGGATTAATCCAAACCCAGCAGTTAAGTTGAAGTGCAGCAGCACTCTAAGAAACTCAAATTAATAAAATTAATGGCTTCAGACAATATGTTTTTATAAGTCCCTTGGTTGTTTGATTGGAGCTAAACAGTATGTATGGATACACGCTTGGGTAGGCAATGAGTGTGGCTGAGTATATCAACAGGAATAATAACATGCAATCTCAGTTACCAGTAACCAGTAATTAGCTCAGCCACCACAAGTATTGAGATCATTATTCACAGTTAAGCTCAGAAGATGGCTAAGAGGAGAAACAAATAGAAACATTCACAAGCAAGTGCATGAAAAGAGCAGCAGCAGCCTACAGGGTGCATGCATCCTCTAACCAGCAGAAACCTATTTTGTGTGTTTCTGGCAGATTTAATAGCATTTTATTTAGTCTGATCCTAGTTTCAAATTCACTTTTGTATCTAAATCTAGAGTTTTGTTGGCATTGGTGTGTGCTAGAGTTTTATTTCATGAGCTACATCTTAATAATGAATCTGATTACATATTCATTTTGCACCTGCAAATGCAAGCACAATACTTGCACTGTGGTGGTAATGACACTGTATCTGACTCCACAAACTCTTTGAAATAGCATAATCAGGCTGATATGGGAGGAAGCTGCTCTTGAAAAACTACTATTGGGTTAACATAGCTTTTGAAATGCTGATGGGTGCAGCGGCAACAAGCAACAGGAAAGCTTTTGGTTGAGCATGCTGCGAAACAATGAACAGAATACAGCTTAAATGCTCGTATACTTGAATGTGAATATTTGTTGCTGTATCAGAGTTGAAGGCGAAGCAGGGGGCAGCAGTTGGATTGAAATGGTACATCAGGCTTCCCTTCATTGGTGCTATATGTTCAATATAAAAAATACTAATACAAAAACCCCATAAAGATGTATTTAGCTTTCCGAGAATTACTGTATGGATTTCTTTCATCATTGTCCTAGAAACCATGCATGTCTTAGCTTTAACTCCAATCATCTGAGTGCTTTTCATCAGCATAAAGCCCCATTTATCCATCTGACCAATTCCCTGAAAGGATTTAAGATTATTAATCAGTGTAATGAAATTATTTTGTTAGTCTGTGCAACTCTTTCTAAAGGTCATAAGGGCTGGGAAGACTTTGGAGAGAGTAGGCCACATGTAGGACTCCAAACTTAGCAGCCAATGTCAGTCTCTAAGTGATTAAAAACTTTCAACAGCAGGCATTTGGTTTTGATCTCCTTTTCAGTTCACACCACAGGACTGTGATCAGACAAAAGTCCATAGAATTCATTCCAGATTGAAATGAACTGGATAAAATTAGCTTTATTGCAGAGGAAGTGAGCTACACCGAAAAGACAAAAAGAGCACACCAAAGCCTGAGCAAAGAGGGATTAGCTAAACATAACGGCAATTATTTTACTTCTCATCAGGCTTATAGTTTAAGTTACAGCAAGATTGATGTAATGCAGATAACAGGTAGTGATGCCAGAGTCGGTAAGTGGGTGATTCAAACTGCAGAGATGATTCTTTGAGCCTATTTAATCAAGTGATACACTTAAGCAAACTCATTTGGGACTTCTGTGTACTCTTTTTATTGCTATTGGAGCTATCCAAACAATAATGTTTGCTGAGGCTGGAGACATCCAGCAGCATGCGCTGTGCTTTGTTTCATAATGTCAGAACTGTGTGCACAAAAGTGCTAAAGGTTCAGTGTGTCAGTACAAGATCATCAGTCTGCAGATTTATTTTCTAGGATGGATAAATAAATGTGATTTTAAATATTTCAGATGAGATGTTCATGCTCACAACCTCTGTTGAAGAAAAGATTAGTTGCTATGAAAATAGGAATAAAATTAGAAACATATTTTTAAAAAGGGTGCATTGTCATCTTTTTGCTATTATATATTAAAAATTGAATCAACTGCATGCTCTTCTTATTTATCATCCTGTATAGCTGAGCTCTTTGGTGAGGGGCTCTAGTATCATCTCACCTTTTGGATAAACAGGGCTGCACCTTTTATGAGTTCTCCCACCATCAAGGACTTTAATATACTGGATATCTTAAAAACATATTTTTGATAAATTATTGTACACCTAATATTGTGGGGAAACTAAATAATGGCTTTTGATTAATAGCTGACCAGCTGTTGCAGACTGTTTAGTGCATTTCATAAAAGACTTCAAGATAAGATCGACAGGCCCCTAATGTTTGTCTTCATTCAGTCGGTTAGCAGTCGGTTTACTTTTTAGCCTTAGAATATACAGGGGTTGGACAATGAAACTGAAACAGCTTGTCATTTTAGTGTGGGAGGTTTCATGGCTAAATTGGATCAGCCTGGTGGCCAATCTTCATTAATTGCACATTGCACCAGTTAGAGCAGAGTGTGAAGGTTCAATTAGCAGGGTAAGAGCACAGTTTTGATCAAAATATTGCAATGCACACAACATTATGGGTGACATACCAGAGTTCAAAAGAGGACAAATTGTTGGTGCACGTCTTGCTGGCGCATCTGTGACCAAGACAGCAAGTCTTTGTGATGTATCAAGAGCCACGGTATCCAGGGTAATGTCAGCATACCACCAAGAAGGACCAACCACATCCAACAGGATTAACTGTGGACGCAAGAGGAAGCTGTCTGAAAGGGATGTTCGGGTGCTAACCCGGATTGTATCCAAAAAACATCAAACCACGGCTGCCCAAATCACGGCAGAATTAAATGTGCACCTCAACTCTCCTGTTTCCACCAAAACTGTCCGTCGGGAGCTCCACAGGGTCAATATACATGGCCGGGCTGCTATAGCCAAACCTTTGATCACTCGTGCCAATGCCAAACGTCGGTTTCAATGGTGCAAGGAGCGCAAATCTTGGGCTGTGGACAATGTGAAACATGTATTGTTCTCTGATGAGTCCACCTTTACTGTTTTACCCACATCCGGGAGAGTTACGGTGTGGAGAAGCCCCAAAGAAGCGTACCACCCAGACTGTTGCATGCCCAGAGTGAAGCATGGGGGTGGATCAGTGATGGTTTGGGCTGCCATATCATGGCATTCCCTTGGCCCAATACTTGTGCTAGATGGGCGCATCACTGCCAAGGACTAACGAACCATTCTGGAGGACCATGTGCATCCAATGGTTCAAACATTGTATCCTGAAGGCGGTGCCGTGTATCAGGATGACAATGCACCAATACACACAGCAAGACTGGTGAAAGATTGGTTTGATGAACATGAAAGTGAAGTTCAACATCTCCCATGGCCTGCACAGTCACCAGATCTAAATATTATTGAGACACTTTGGGGTGTTTTGGAGGAGCGAGTCAGGAAACGTTTTCCTCCACCAGCATCACGTCGTGACCTGGCCACTATCCTGCAAGAAGAATGGCTTCAAATCCCTCTGACCACTGTGCAGGACTTGTATATGTCATTCCCAAGATGAATTGACGCTGTATTGGCCGCAAAAGGAGGCCCTACACCATACTAATAAATTATTGTGGTCTAAAACCAGGTGTTTCAGTTTCATTGTCCAACCCCTGTACATCACAGGTGAAAAACGTAAGCAGTGGATACACCCATGCATCCTCTCATAGCTCAGGCACTAACCCTCCTTTAGGCATACAAGCTTCCTTGAAGTTGGTGCACTGACACAAATTTCTGGCAAATGAAACAAAATAAAGCAAAACCTACAAAAAAGAAGGAAAACTAGCAAAAGTACGACACTAACTAAAAAGTTCAGAGTACTGTACATGCAGGTCATCACAGTGTTAATCACAGTGACAGCAGACTCCCAGAGCCATGCTGTGGATGGACAAACACAGATTCCTGTGCTCCGGTGTTTCCTCTACAATACAACATCACATAACAAAGGAAGCTGATTTGAATGAAACAGGCTAAGTTTTGTTCTTTTTCTTCCACATTTCCTTAAATAAAGACTCATAACAAACTCAACCTGAATTAAGTACAACACCTGTTTAACTCTTGGCCATCCATTTGCTCTGCCCCCTAAATTGCAACCCCCTCCAAAAAAAAAAAAAGTCTGGTTATACTCACAATCCCATTTCCTTCATTTTAACAACAGCCTTATTCAGTTCCCTTGAAGCTCATGAAACCAAATGTGCACACAGCTCTGAGCTTTGCCTTCTTTGATTTTAAATATGCCTTTTTGATAATAATCTGGACCCAACTATTTTTTATTTTTTTGTACTTGTGAGTGATTGTAAAAGATTTCATGCTGAAAACACACTTTCCTTTGTGTTTTTCAGAAAAGTTGCTGGTTGTGGTTCCTTTCAACTGTTTGGATTTTGTTTGATTTCTCTTTTCTGTACAATAGCTTTTTTTCTGCTGTTGTATGTGAGTTAGGGTTAGGGTTAGTATGTGGCTGTGTGAAGAATAAATACATAACAAGGTGGGTTAAATAATAAAGCCAATTCTAAGGTGTTGTATACACATTACCTAGACAACAAGTATTATTTTTCCTGTCATCCTGTGGATATTAACAGGTAACCTGACACCTGTTCTTTGTTCTCAAAAATGTTTTTGTCTTTTTTATATAATTGGGTTTTAGTAAATACCACAGACTTGTCTTTATACACATGGGTAGATCTTTCAAAAGCAGGTGAAAAGTGACCTGCTGTGAGTTTCTTTCTAGCTAATAGCTTCAATTTGTGTTTTCTTGTGTGTGTAGTCTTTATATTGTACAGTAATGGGACTGGCCTTTTGCTTCCTGAGTTACACAACTCCAAAGCTAAGCTTTTATGAAATGAAAATGAGCAAGAGACATTACTTTATGTTGCACAAAGGTGGTGAGTAGGAAATGGCAGCGCATGCTACATACTGTAGAAGAGCCAATTAATTCATTTGTAGGCTGTCATCCTTCCACGGGAATAGCTGCTATAGGTATTTATCTTATTTTGGATATCTGTTTGCCTCTTGGACTGGATTAATACATTTGTGCTTCATGTGCCAGGTAGTCATATGGGCCCCGCCTGCTGTTTTTTGACACTGGGTGACAGCTACCCATGTTGCAGCCGTGGGCATGACAGACACACACACACACACACAAATGAATTACATTTGCCTGCCAGAGATATAGTATAATATATCTTTCATCACTTTGTGGCTCATGCAATGGAAATATAGATACATAAACACCTATAAGAACATGTCAGAGCTTGGTCCCACAGCCAGCAAGTGTAACTAACATGACAATAAAGGTGAAAAAAAAAAAGATATCTGAAACCAAATTGGGCTCCAAAGTGGCATTTTTAACTTCTGGTTTATTTTCAGATGTGTAGCTGTGAAATTAATAGTTAGATGAAAGAACTGATAGCTTTACAGCCTTGTGTGAACAATAAAGTATAAAACAATCACAAATAACTGATGAGTTAGCACATGACTTAAAGTAGGTCAAGAATGGTTACAATGCTAGTTACAATATACCCAACCAGCTAGGGCTTCAGTCACAGGTCAGAAATCTGTCACATAGTTGTTCCAAAGCCAGCCAAGACATTTAATGTCTGCGGTGAGTCCTCTGCCTGCCTCATGTCCCAGTAGGACGTGCCTGAAACACCTTACCTAAGAGGCATCCAGGAAGCATTCTAGTAAGACCTCAACTGGCTCCTTTCAATGCGTAGGAGCAGCGGCTTTACTCCGAGTCACCCTTCGAAAGAAACTATTTTCTGCTGCTTGCATCCACGACCTCATTCTTTCAGTCACCACCCAGAGCTCACGACCATAGGTAAGGGTAGGAATATATAGACCCGTAAGTCCCTTGCCAGCCACTTGGGGCATACCCATTTTACCATGGCAACCAGAGGATGCCAGGGATTGCCAACTAGTCTCCAGGTCTGTGAGATCTAAACTGTTTTCAATATCAAATAGCATATACTTCAAATTTTTTGTTTTGTTTTGCCTTCCACATTTTTTGTAAATACAATTTCACTCACATCAAGGCAAGCCAGAAGTGTACAAATAAGATAAAAGCTGTAAAACACTCAAGAAAAAAGCAGCTTTTTAAAAAAAAATTTATCCATTAAGCTTTAAATTTGAGTAAAAGCAAAAAGAGACCTTTTCATTCATACTATGGTGTAAATGAAAGAGCCAAAGAGGGCACTAATGGGGATGTCTAAAAGTCAATGGTTAATCGCGTTACCAGAGTAGGCTACAATTCAGTATGTGAGAGCAGCATGTGGGCGAGTTGTCGGGAGGTGTCAGTGACAGTAGAAGCTGTATTATCTTTAGCTCCAAGCACCAGTAACAGTCAGCCATAGTCCACTCAGTTGTATGTTCCCTAGGGACAGAACTCCTTAGAAAGAGAAAATTGGAGGAATAGCTATGACTGAGTGGCATAGTGGCAGCTCCACCTCAAACACCCCATTCCAGACTCAATTACCACACATCTGCACCCCCGCTGCCAGCCCTGGCAATCCTAGCAAATGCTGGGATGGTTGTCCAAAAAAAGAAAGAAGAGCTTTATCTTTGGCTGCTCAAGTAGCAGAACACCTAAGGGTTGGAGTCTAAGCGCTGGGACTGAGACTGAAACAAATGAGGTCTGTGAGATCAGCATTTGCAGCTTTTCACAGGTCTAAAATGTCCTAAATCCAGGGAGAATGGGGGAAAGCAGGCCTGATTTGAAAGGAAGATGCAGTTTAGTGGTGGAAGCATGAACCCAGCAGGACATTGCAGAACATTGTCTCACCCTGTAGAAGAATGATTAAGCAGCATTGCATATAAAAGTTGTTTTACAGAAATGCCTGGCCTCACTATGAGCTTTACATGCAAGCATGCAGCATTGTCACTGGAAAATTTATAGCCTGAGACACAAATGAAGATGCCATGTTGTTACACTAATTTAGACCCCTTTTATGCCAAGAGCGACTGTGTCCATAAATCCCCTTTCCTCCTACCAGCACGGCTTTGTATTTTTCTTTAGAGTTCTTTGTATTAACCTGATTAAAAAGCTGCTAATTAGGTGTCCCTTTCAGGAGATGTCTTTGTGTGTCAACATTCTTTCATTATGGCAGTCAACAAGTGTTTGGGCACAGTGGGGGTGACTTGTCTCCCATGAAAGTTGGAACATTATGATGCCAACCAGCTTGCTATTTAATTACCTTCTCTCTTTCTGCCCCATTGATTTACATTGTGAGGCCTTTAATTATACAATTCATCACCTTTTAAACATGAAAAACGGTGTAAAAGCACGTTAATTAAACCTTGTCAAAAGGTTTTCTGCAAGGACCCCGTAAATCAAGCAAATGGGTTGTGTGCACTGTGTGTATGTATTTACGGTACGTTGTTACAAGGTTTGATGTTTTTTTTCTTCCCCCTGTACCGAGTGTTGCCATAAATTCTATTTAATCCTCCACAGCAAACTGATCGGGGCTTTTGGAAGTATGTGCCATGAACTGATTTCAGTGATTTTGCATGTTTTCTATGTTTGCTGAGATGAGGAGGATAAAGTAATGAGAGAGCTCCACTCATTTTCATCCAGCATCCCTAAAGAAGAAGAACTGATAATAGACTTAATGAATTCATACACTTTGTTTTCTTGCCGTGGCTGTTTGTGTAGGTGGTGTGTGTGTGTTCACCATTATGACCAGTAACCATAGTTGTTGTTCAATGACTTTGTTTTATATTTAACAATAGGAGTAATGATTTCCATTTTTGGCAGATTTTCAATCCCAAAAACACCAAAAACTTGTACAGCTAAGACTCCTAAGAGTTTGTCTATTAATCAGACTGATGGTTTGACCCCCAACTCCACCCGTCCACATAACGCAGCATCTTTGGGCAAGATACTGAGCCCCGAGTTACCTTTGATTCATCCATCACAGTGTGAGCTTGTGTGCAATAGTTAGAGATTGTTTAAAAGCATAAGGAATAAATTGCTGTGTGGATGTGGATGTGAATTGTTGGGTATTGACTGTGTGGCCAAATAGCTCACTTTTCTTCTGTGTCATGCAGCCCTGCTCTAAACACAGTTTTAAAACACATTTTTAGTTTATTTTGAATCATTTGTACACCTGCTGCTGCTAACTAGAGCCCAAACCAGTATTTATCCCTGGCTGAAAATCCCAAATGCAATTATTTGAGTGATGTTTACTTAAGCCAAATCTGGAGCGGCCAAACCAGGGTTTGTGGAGTGTTCCCATTGGGATGCTTAACGGTTAGGCCAATGTTCCTGCCATAAACAGAATGTGCCTATAAAATTCTTCCTGTTAGTTAATCAGCTCTAGAAATAGGCTACACCTTCCACTTTCTGCAGCTGTGGTACTGCAGCCTCTGGATGGTAGTAAATTGAATGGATGCTACCACCTAAGGGAATTCCCCCCCTCCCCCAAACACACACTTACTTTCAAATCACTGAAGGTAGTTGGACCCATACACTTGTTTGGCTTATTTCATCCTTTTATTTGCAAAACAGAGAATGGATTTTGAAAAAAAGAAAAGCAGTGTGTGTGTGGGGGGGGGGGCAGAAAATGTTGAATTATTTAAAAAAAAATGTGTAGGAGGATGACATGATCAACTGCATTAAATTAGCAGATTTTTCAAGAGGACACGTAAGAAGTCCACAAATGGTGAGAGACAATGAGTTAATTAGTATTAAACATCATGTTGACGTTCGGCTTGGCAGTATATCGACAAGGCAAATCAAACAGGCGATTATTTCTCACCACAAATCCCAGAGAATTGGCCTCAAATGTCTAAGCACTGGGATGAATAAGTGGTTGCAAAAGATGAATTGATTTATGGATAAAGAAATAAATATATTTAAACAATTTGTAAAACACTGGTGTATGCACCCCCCAATAGTTTTTCTCACATACACAGCAGATAACCAGATTCTCCTGGGATTCCTCCTGGGAGGAAGGATAAAATATGGTGCTAAAATATGTATATGAATTAAAGTTGTTGCACCTTACTAGAAAACACACACACACACGTGCAGTGGACAAGTGATTAAGCATTTCTATGTACAGTAAAAACCTAAATGTATGGTTAGTGTTAGATAAACAGCTCAATAATAATAGTAAAGAGGGCTGTTTGGTCTGGAGCATGAAGCTCCCAGGCTGGAAACTGCCTTCCCTCCAGGCCTGCTCAAAGCTACAGAGAATAGGTTTCTGAGTATTTTGTAAAGGTCTTTTGAAATGGTTGACCTATTTCTTTAAAATGTTGGTCACTGTTGAAACAAACCGACTTTGGGTTTAAAGCTGCAAGTTACTTATGCCCAAGATGCATGACCTGCGGATGCCCTAATGAAATGCAGTCTCTAATAACCACACGTCAGACAGTGAAAAATACTTTGTCTCCCAACTCCCCTTACTTATGCGAGACTGATGAAAGATTCAGAGAGAGAACTTAACTTCCCTGCCCTCCTTCCTGATGCCTCGTACTGCAAGCAGCTGTCAGCAGTGTGAAATGAAATAGTCACTGGGAAGATAAACGGTATGAAACGCACTACAACAACAGCTCATGCTATTTTGTTAAGCGTTCCCGGCACTGATGCTGCAGCACAAAGGGTAGATGTCTTCTTTATTCAGCCTGTATAAGTGAGAACAAGTGAAGCTCTCAGCTTTGACATTGAGAAAAGGAGGTCAGCAGTTCAACTGAGTGCATGTCTCAAAATGAAATTGTCATCGTTATATTCATTCTCATATGAAGACATAAGGAATACCTAATGGAATATGGTATCAGTGAATATATTGTTTAATGTAGGTGAGAGGTCCAAGCTCAGCTCTGTGCCACTGTATGGAGAATGTCAATCAAGTTTTAGAGCCATTTCACAAGGACACACACACACACAGGCACAAACATACACACACGCGCGCACACACACACACACACACACACACACACGCACACACATGCACACCCAAATATTGCCCAGGCTACTGCAATCTCATTTTGAAGTCTTTAGTTTCAGCAAAGGAAAACAGAAGCCAAAGGTGATTTTGCATAACCTTGCCTGGTGTATAATAATTTCACAAAATTCTCTTGTATTCCTGCGTTGTGCAGCTTGTATCTAAAGGCAAGTCATCAGTGAATTAATTTGAGTAACTGGCGAAATATTTGGTGTCGGCAGAGAACTGGGGGCCTTTTAAATGTCACCTTCTCTATATTCAGGAGATGCTGAGGCTTTTTAAATGGCACTGCATTAATGATGTGAGATTAAATGCTCAATATCAAATAGAGGCTGCTCCAATTACAGTTTGTTCAGCTTCACTATGGTGTGGCCTTCAGTTTCCCTCCACGAAAAACAACTTAGAAGACACACGCCGAGATGGTGCACGTCAGCAGCTGTGAAACACTCCCGAGATGATATGTGCCATTTCCAGTGCACCCCTTGCCGGAACAAAGACTTCTTTTGTGTCTTCCCATTCTTGATCCAACATCAGTGACCAAATTGAAATCCTCTCCTCTGTACTGACCTGCAAATATCTGGGGACATGAGATAGGAGTGCTCACTGCCTTGAACAATGCCAAAGAGTTAGGCTCTGATTCATGCTGAAAACGGATTAATTTCTCCACAAATTAACTGCTAATTCTTCTCTTATCTTTGCCCCAGACTCTCATTGAGTGAGTTGCCATTCTCTCCTCTGCCCTGTTTCGCTCTTGCTCGTGAATCTGACTTTGTTAAGCTTGGGCATGAGCTGTGACTGGAACTATCATTTGCTAGTCTTTCCCATGAGTCTGTTCCATGGAGATCTGAGACACGTCCCTTATGTCCTCATTTCCTTTTCTGTAAGAGTTCTGCAAGCTAATTTGCCCCCTTAGCTGCCAAAGTATTAAACGACAGTTTAATACCGATTCAATTAGATGTGTGAAGTGCGTGCCTGTCATGCACTCAGAATCGGTACAGTAAATGTAAATATAGAAGTCTATACACAAAACCATGATGTCATTCACTGCTTGCTGGGATATATGTGAGAGTGACCTTTTGTTTTCAGATGACCACATGATGCCTGGGACTGCTTATGTAGGGTGGCATTTCTGTGTTATTTTTAGAGCAGCAAAGAAGAAAGACAGCCAAAAATCAAGGCCCAGCAGAAAGGAAGCAGTGAACACTTTCTTCATAAAGTTTATACTTAAAGCTCTGTGTGCCCAGATCTTAAGGCTATCAGCAGCTTCCACCAAAGAAGCCTTTCTGACAAGGGGATACAGTGAATAGCTCAGCTAGATAATGTCCCAGCATCAGATTAGCAGTACCTAGCTCACAGAAGGCAATGTACCACCATGTCTGCCATTTAGCGAACTTTAGAAAGGACACAAAGAAAGGACTTGGATTCATTCAAACACACCTCATCATTTATTCATGAAAAGCGAGAAGGTAATTCAAAGCTCTCTTTCTTTTCTTTAAAGATATCTTACAGAGAATGATGCAGGGTGATCATGGTTTATGTATCTGCTGCTACTTATTTCACATGGACTTATGGTTAAATTAGGAAGTGCTTACACACACATTGATAAGCTTTCAATCACACACGCATCCATATTCAGAGTATATGGACTAATTATGCTCAGCAAACGTTGAAGCTTCGAGGCACCATCTAACAAATTTCAGAAGAAAATCTCTGCCTGTCACATGACAGTTATGAGCTCCACTGGGATGCTGGTGCCTCCATAAATACTTTGACTTGACTCATTTGAAATGTCCTTTGAAGTCAAAAGTGACTCATGCTGAGATTGACAGTGGCATTTAACTTCACTTGGCAGCTTCTTACCCTTTCATACCTTTATTAATAAGCCAAACTTATTATTCGCTCAAACTCCCTTAATATTGAGATAATGTGTCACATCAGGTTTTTTTAGGAGTCATTTTTCATAATCACTGCGATAACCCTCCTTGAAAGGGGTGGCTGGGTGCACTGAGAGCCAGGGTTGGTGTGGTAGCAGCCAGGGACAGCTGTAGAACTCTATAAATGAGTATGCTAATGCTGACTGACATTTCCTTGAACGGCAATGAGGGAGAAAATGCTTGCTCCCAATTATCTTAAACGTCAGTGTAAAATGGGACTGTATATCCATCTGGGAATAATTTTAAATAAAGGATTGCTGTAACATGCAACTATCTAAGGAAAATGTGACTAATTGAAACCAAGATTTCATAAAACTGCATGTTGACTTAAGTGGACTGCCTTCTAAAGAGTGCATTGTGTTCTTGTGCCTTGCATCTGTGAGATATTGTGAATTTTTAAAGGGCAAGATGTTTCAGTTGCCTAAAAATAGCTGTTAATAACCAGAGTTAGCCTTTATTCAGCAAATGTTTGTCTGTGTGGCCGACCTGGGTTATGGTGCATGAATGCTCCCTTTTTGTCTCTCCCTCTTGCTCGCTCGCTCGCTCTCGTCACATGACATCATACCACACCTGTGCTTGATTGTAAAGTGGCATCCACTTGGATAAAGGCAGGCACTTTGCGGGCCTTGTTATTCCTTGGCTGAGGACGAAGCATGTGCGGAATTAACAGAGCAGCCCTGTCGAATTCATCGTGTGACTTCAACAGTGTAGCCGCGGAACAGAAGCCTTGACTTTTAGCGCGACGTGTATCTGTGACTTTACCTCTCTGGATTCCTGGTTTTGTAAAACTGGATTATTTTATCCATGCCAGCAGTGATTTTTCCCCTTATCACCAGCCTGCTGTTTTGCCTAGAGGTTTACTGTCTGGACGAAGGGTTCCTGTCTCGTCCGGAAGCAGATATTGTGACGCCTTGCTAACAAAGTATTATCCACCTGGATTAAGTATATCGCCACTGGTCAATGCATCATACTGGAACTGACTGTGATGCCGTGGTGGTATAGATACTAGCTTGGCGTCCTCCTGAATTGTGATTTTGGTTGTTTTATGTTCAGGTTTTAAGTGCTTTTTTTCTTAACCCTCACTGTGATTATTTTTTATATTCAGTATTTTAGAATGTGTGTTTTTTAAAATTATTTTTAGTTTCTGCTGCTAAATTGTGATAAGGTTCTCATTTGTGATTATTGCACCTCATTGTGAGCATTTCTATTGGTTTTTAATTATTTTCCTTTTTCTTCTTTTGTGTCTGTAAGCGTAAGTGGAGACTGACGAGCCAGTAGCAGTGTGGGCCCTTCTTGGTGGTGGGGTTTTGTCTAGCTTGTGGTCACATTCCTGTACAGCACTTGGGGAGAGATTGCTGTGTTGTGTGTATTGTTGTGATTATTTTTGGTTTTCTTTCTGTTGTTGAGGTCCCCTGCTACTGGTAAGTCCAGTTTGGTTTTATTTGCTGTATTGTTTACTTTGAGGGTGCATGAGCACCATCGCTGTAGCAGCCTTATTTTTAATTTTATCAATAAACAAAATTATATTTCCAGAACCATATCTCTGTTCCTGTCAAATTTCGAACCTGTGCATTTAAGGTATTCTCTTAGATCTACAATAAAAACTCAAATTAATATATTCCAGAGGGTGAAATTCCCTCTGGTGGCGTTGTCGGAACAACTAATTAAAATACCAAAAAGGCCTTGACCACATCGTCACATTCGTAAATATAACATTATGATGGTGAGAGTTTTGCATTGTGTGTATATTATGTATCTGTATAAATACTAGTTTTAAAACAAAAGTCATTCCTTATTAAATAATCTGCTTCCTGGATCTTTGATATTTAGGCAGCGTGCTCTCAAAATCACATCTCTGTGCTTTCTAATGTAAATCTTGCATCTCTTTTGACATTATTTAGGAGTAAATGATTTAAACATAACTGTCTAAAACTCTAACATAGAATGGAAAGTAAATATATTTCAGGAGGCAGGGAGGGTGGAAAAGTGGTTGCCTTATAGCAAGAAAGCCCTGGGAGCCTCTCTCTGTGGAGTGTGCATGTTCTCCCTGCTCACTCCACTGTACGCTGGCTTCCTTCCACCTTCAACAGACAAGCATGTTAAGTTAATTAGTCATTCTAAACTGGCCATAGGTGTACATGGCTGTCTGTCTCTTTTTGTTATCTTCAAATGAATGAGGAGTTGAGCGACTGAATAGACAGTTAGTTTACCGAAGCATAAAATTAATACCGTGGACACTTCGGATGTCTTATATTGGTACTGATCAAAGCATTAGGTATTTAGACAGCTGGCCTTCACTGCTTGTTTTGAATGGAAATCTTTGCTAGCTATTTGCATGTAAAAACTAGCCCATAATCTCTACAAACCAAGCCCAACATCAGTCATCTGGGCTTAACGAGAACTGTTCTCTAAAAGTGGTGCTGACCACAGTAGCAAGATGTTTATTACTGCTGGATAAAAAGAGTCTCTCAGAACCACAGACTGTTTTCACCCAAATCTGCAGCGTCACCTGAGCTTTACAGAGCCCTAAAATCCATTAATGCGTTAATGTTTTTGGTTTGGTTTGTTTATTCAGTTCATTTGTTCTTTAGATTTCAGAAATAGAAAAAGTCTCATGTAATCTAGTACATTTACTAATAAGTGAAGAGCATCTATTGAGAAGGTGGAAGGAGCAGATGAATGAAAAAAATGTGAGAGGAGGACAGAAAGTTAGTGAATCAGTGCAGATGATTAGTAAGGAGGAAGTGAGGACAGCAGAGGATGAAGAGTGGATAGGTGCAGATGACATATCTGCAGAGGCATGGAGATGTCTAGGAGAGAAGGCAGTGATTTTTTTAACCAGATTGTTTCAGTTATGGAGAGTGAGATGATGTCTGCACAATGGAAAAGATGTGTACTGGTATTGATTTTAAAGAACAAGGGTGATCTGTAGAGCTGTAGTAACTACAGAGGGATAAATTTATTAAGTCATACCATGAAGATATGGGAAAGAGTTGCTGTAGCTAGGCTGAGAAGAAAGGTAATGATCAGTGAGCAGCAGTATGGCTTCATGCTGAGAGAGGTCATTTTAGCCCATTGGTACTATCGATGTGACGTTTCTTTGAAAGTGTTGATTGAGAAGTACAGAGAAAGTCAGGAGCTGCACTGTGTCTTTGTGGATCTAGAGAAAGCAGATGATAGAATGCCAAGAAAGGAACTGTGGTA
>JAMQGT020012641.1:0-18363 GCA_024447675.2 Pterophyllum scalare | reverse complement strand
TGCAAGAAGAATGGCTTAAAATCCCTCTGACCACTGTGCAGGACTTGTATATGTCATTCCCAAGACGAATTGACGCTGTATTGGCCGCAAAAGGAGGCCCTACACCATACTAATAAATTATTGTGGTCTAAAACCAGGTGTTTCAGTTTCATTGTCCAACCCCTGTAAGTCTCAATTAATAACAATAAAAAAGTATCACAGAATTAATTCTTCTAGGCATTTTGCATATTTATTTACCAGTTTCTAACATTGAATTTGTTCTAGTTTTGTTTTTCATTTCTCTTCTATGCAAAATTTCTCCTTTTGTAAGGTGTTTATTTTCAAGTGCAGAAAATATAGTTGAATAACTGCAGGCACCTTGGTACCAAAGGCAGCAAAACAACCTCAAAGCAGAACATTTTTATGACTATGCTGTACAGTTGGTTCTTCACCTACTTCTTTTACAAAAGAAGGGCAGATGTCAGTAATTTGAATTGGACAGGTTTTTCACTAAGATTCCAATATTCTAAAGATTAACACCTCATCTGGAACCCCTGATTCTATTTTGATGTATTTGACAGTATTATTTTATATTTGGGCAAATAATGAAAATGAACACAGTGTGACTCTAAAATTTTGTTTATCTGTCTAAAAACATAGACGATTAAACTGACATACTTGCTCACCTTTTTTTAGAGGATCCAATGTTTGCATGTCCTTGCAATTCTGCATACAACTTGAAAATTTTACAAAATGAAATTTTTTACAGAAAATAATATTGTGAATCAGGTACTTGTCCATATTTACATTAACAAAACTAAAGCTATGTGTGTGTGTGTGTGTGCGCGCGCGCGCGTGCAGATTAGAGGGTCAGGGTATAGATGTGAGGGTTTTGTCAGGAAATTAATATAAGCAGGTGTATTGTGCTCTGAATTGATCATCAATCATCTCACATATAGAAGTGTTTGTGGGATGACTACAGCAGAAATCAGTCACAGAGCATAATCTGCCTGTTCGTTAGCTCCACCTTCACTGCCTGAGGACACTTCATTAGTGATAATAACTCCCTGAGCTCAGTACCATAACAACTGACAACACACAATTATTTGCACCAGTCAAAATGATGTCATAGTCATTTCCCATGCCTTCTGGTTCCCATAGAGACTGCATAAGTAAACACACACTTAGGTTACCATCTGGTGTGGGGACAAACGTTTTAATCAGCACTTTCTTGGGGTTTTGGAGACATGAAAAAAATAAGGTACACTAACCATGGTTTTGTTAATTTATACACAAGTTATACACAACTTCAAACATCTAAATTATCTGGACCATACTTAATGAGTACTTGTGAAAAGTCAAGTGAACATGACTGATGGGGACTTTGTTTACATAATTCACAGAGATTTCCTTTTGATTTGTGGGGACCCTGCAACAAAAATAAGTGTATTACTAATGGCAAATTACATTAATCTATTCTGATTTAATCTTACACTTATCGCATTTGTTAAAAAAAAAGTTTTAATAAGAAAAGAGGAAATTTTAATGATCCCATGATGGGGAAATTTGCATATTGCAGCAGCTCAAGTAAAGAGAAGGATGAAATAAAATAGAATAAAATAGAAAACAGTACATACATAATATATATATCAATCATGTAGAATTAAAAACATACAGTAGTAGTCTGCCAATTAGTGTTCAAATTAAGAATTTTTGCTTTGCTTAACTGTTTATTTAAAAAATAAAAATGAAAAAATATAAAGTCTGGAAATGGTAATCAAAGGATCATTCTTGCCTAGAACACATACTAGTGCTGTGCCTGTAGTCATTTTTACAAGATAACTGAATTTATGTGTGATTGATATATAACCACAATATTCAAGATCTATTTTTCATCTGTGGTGAGAAAGAGAGATTTGATTACTCAAATCATTTTTTATTTATACAAAAGACAAAATTTCTATAAATTAAATAATCCACAAAAACGTTTCTCACTTTATGTGAGTACTAAGCCAAAGGTAAGTTTTCCATTTATTTTACAGAACAGAGGATATGTTTGTAACAGCATACATTCTCAAACTTTTCCAGCTCATTCATCATATAATTTTGATAATCAGTGTTTACATGAGTTCTAATCATTCTGATCAGCATTATTTTAACATCTTAGTCCAATGAATGCTCCATTTTCTGCTGATGTAAACAGCCAACTTAGCCTCACCCAGGAGGAATTTTTAATAATTTAGATAAAAACACTTTTATTGTGATGCACAAGTGATTTCGAAAAATACATTTCTTTTTAAACTGATTTTGTAATGCAGATAGTTCCTCTAAATTTCTATCTTTTTCTATTCATTGACCTGAGTCAGTGAATGTCACAAGGAAAGAATCACAACAATAAGACAAAGATGTTAAACATCGTTTCAGGCCCATATTAGACATGCTGTGCAGAAAATGTGGTTTACCTGCAAGACATGGTACCAGCATAGAAGGATAGCAGACTCTGGAAAATCCTTATTCAAAGCATTTATTTATAATAAAATTAAACTCTATAAAAGATATATATATATATATATATATATATATATATATATATATATATATATATATATTAAATGCTGCATCAAACTGTTTTTAATGTTAGCAAGAGCCCATAAGACATACTGTATGTAGGCTATAGAAAGTACTTTAACAACTAAAGGGGAATGTTTTTAGCAACATGTTCTGCAGTTGAACATAAATAAATATAAATATTTAAAAAAACATAATTTGATCATTTCTAGAGCAGACTTGACATCAGATCTTCACAATCTCCATGAACAGCACAGGCATGCTGCTCCAGGTGTTTCTGCTCCCGGTGAAAAAGCTCATGCATAACTCCCAGGATTAAAATATTTTTTAATGTTAGTTTTAATTCAAAATAAGCTGTTGAAACAAGTATAGCCCATTTCCAAATCAAGATGAGCAAATCATTCTCTTCCAAATATACTCACAGTGCTCCAGTAAGATATTAAAGTTAAATAAAACTTTCCCGTTATGACGCTTAACTTTAATCTCAGCCAAACCAATTTGCTCAGGAACAAATGAAACACTGAAATCCACCAAACATCAACCTTTAGAGGGCATCTGAGTGAATTATATCTCATGTTTAACTTCCACTGACTGAAAAAAGCCAGGGAAGGTTTTGAAAAAAAAGTGCTGTGAGTCAGGCATTCTCACCAGATATAGTGAGCCTCGACCACCCGGTGAGCTGACAGCGGCTGAGGTGAGCTGGTTTTTGGACCAGCTGAAATGGACATCTCTGAAAACTTCGGCGCACGTTGATGTTTGGTTTATTTCAGTGTTTCATTTGTTCCTGATCAAATCAATTTGGTTGAGATTAAAGTTAGGCTTCAGTTCCTCAAGTTCTGTTCCTCCATTTTAACTGCTTCTTTTGCACAGCTGTACCTAGCACTGTTACATCATCAGGTGACAGGATCAGTGCTGAGGTAAGGGCGGAAATAGCTAGTGACCCAGATATGAAAGGCTAAACGATCCAATTTCACAGCCACCCTCTTCCGGCATTCAGAGGCCATGAAGGCCGTGGCCTACATAGGATGCACCCCCTGAATTTGGACACACCCACTGTTTGAGTCTTCCTTGGTCCTTTGTTCTGTGTGTGACTGATGTGTGTTAGATGATTTCAGTTCTATTTTAATTTAATTGATTAGGTTAGAGCCATAGTTCCTTTATTACAGACTTCCAAGAATAAAGTTTCAGGCCTTTGCATTACTGATTTATATTACCATTTAGAATTTAAAATATATAACAATTCTTTTTCACAGTTGCCAATGAGGCAGGGGACAGCAACCAGCACCCACTGGCCCGCTTTTCACGTAAGCTGTGCACAGTATATGTATTTACTAAATTTTCAACATACTTAAATAAATAAACTACAAACAATCAAACGGGTAAGAACAAAAATACTTATCTCATATTTGGTAAATTATTTTTTTTACAGCAGCTGAAATAATAATAAAATAATAATGCAATTAAACAAGACCCATCACCAATGGGGATATCCTCCCATAATTAATGAAAATGTAAAATAAATGTATAAGTCAGGATAACATTACAGCTCCATTTCATAATAGAAAAGCTTTCAGCAGATATCTTATTAACTTATGCAAAACTATTTTGCCCTAATTTGGAGGCCTTTCCTTAAAAGTTTGTCCAAATACTTTTAGTCACCCCTGGGTTAGTAAAGATATAATACATATTACAGCAAAAAATATATTTTCAATATTAACAATACACATTAAATCTAAACAATTTTAAGTAAGCTGTAAGAGATTTATTATCTCTGATTATCTTTAACATTTCGCAAAATAATTTTTGGTAACAACATCCTAGAACAGACACAAAAAATGTAGAATTTAGAGAACATATCACACTTTTGTAAAAGGGTGCAAACTGTAAGGTGTTTTCAGGACTTGATGAATATGTAATTCATGCCAGCTAAAATACACAAGTTTTATATTTCTATTACCATTACTATCTCTGGACATTCAGGAGTTAATATAATGTGGTGTGTGGTACTGGTAAAGGTTTGTTTGTATTAAAATTATTCAGGTTCACGGTCCCAGAATGCACTATCCACAGATGTTGCAACAGGAACTGGCATCACTGATTCCAAAGAAATACTGATCGACCCACGCAGTGCTAATGAGATCTTGGCTGATGAGCTACCAATCCTTGATGCACCAGACAGCATAGAGAAGACTGCTGTAAGGTAAAATGTTCAGACACATACATAAAAACAATACACACAGTGCACATTATGTGTAATATAGTTTAATTTTCCGACTTGTGTGACTGCTCTATCTACCAGTAGCTGGTGTCTTTCTCCTAATCATGTATTGAGCTACAGTATGTGCCTGTTCATCATAGCCACTATGATGCCTGACAGGAGCTTTCATGTTGTGCTAAGGCAGGTTATTGGTCGATTGTTTGATGGGACCGGTTCCTTCTGGGGATCCTTGGGGATCAGGACTGTCCGGTCTTCGGTTAGTCTTGCCACGTGTATCTCATCTTTTAGCAGCTGTGCTGCAGGCAGGAGTTTCCCAATTAATGGGCTGCATCCTTGCAAGACCGCATTTTAAGGCTAATTATGTCACAGTCAGGTGATGAAGGCTGTCCCAATTCGAAGGCAGCTCCAAATGCTGCCTTCTTTTCCCCAGATTTGACGGATAGGCCAAGTGTGTCCTTCATGGTCTACCCTTTCCCATGACTCACTGCAGGCCAAAGCCTGTTGTGGAAATGGTGGAGCTTAAAGGTTTGAAATATTATGGTTTCTGTGATACAAAATAAAGTTTTAAAACATTTTGGATGAGACTTTAGATGTGTAAACCTCAAATATCTGCTAAATTAACAAAATATTGTTGAATTGCAAAAGTGTTACGACTTTTTCTAAGCTTTCCATTCCCACTGATGCAACAGCCAGCTTACCTTGCCACCTGTCAGCTGACTCGGCAGTTGAGGCTCACTATACCCAGAGTGAACGCCTGACTCCCACTACGTTTTCAAAACCACCTGTCATTACCCAAAGCTTGTGACTATAGGTGAGGGTAGAGACGTAGAATCGTCAGCTTCGCTTTCACATCATTAAGCTCCCTCTTCACCACGACAGACAGGTGCAGTGTGCAGCCAGCTGCTTCACAGTCAGCTGCGAACTGTTCCACTGCAAGCTGGAGGCCACCACCTGATGAAGCCAACAGGATTGCATCATCCACAAAAAGTAGAGCTGAGATTCTGAGGCCACCAAGGCAGAAGCCTTCCACCACTTCGCTATGCCTAGAAATTCTGTCCATAAAAATTCTTAACAGAATTCGTTACAAAGGACAGCCAAAGAGAGTCCAACACCCACTGGGAATGAGTCAGACTTATCGCCGGCAATTTGGACCATGCTCTTGCTGAGGTCGTACAGGGACTGAATGGCCTGCAACAATGGGCCAGACACCCCACAGGACACCCCAAGGGATGTGGCCGAATGCCTTCTCCAAGTCCACAAAGCACATATAGACTGGATGGGCAAACTCACACACACACTTGAATATCCTCGAGAACCACATTGTTCCTCTTGAATCCGAGGTTCGACTGACGGATGGACCCTCCCTATCAGCACTCTGGCATAGACCTCTGACATAGACTCTGGCATTTACCATGCTGAATTGCTTTGACAATAACTGTAACATAATGGTAACACAAACAAATCCAGAATAAGTGAAATTATTATATATATTGGAAGCCAAAATTATTATCCTCATTATTTCAATCAATATTGAGATGATTATTTGTTGCTTGATTATTTGTTACTTTATAGTCACAAAATTTTTTATTACACTGTCCTGTAAACATAACACTGCGTGGTACACATGCTGTGGTACATTTCTGCCAATGTAAAAATCCTTAACTCAGTGCAAGTCTTTGGAGAAAATATATATATAAAAAAAAAATCAAGACAAAATTAAATGAACGGGGTACTTTTTTCGCTATTACTCTTTGCTGCATAGTAAATGGACTATGTCTGTGTACAGTAGGCTCTCAGTCATCCAGGACATAATAGTCTCTGGAGCTTGAAGACCTCTCATCTCAAAGGCTTCTTCAGTTCTCAAACCTATTCAGGTCACCTGAACAAAAGTGTGAATGAGGTACTTGGGGAAGGAGCTCAGGACAGCATTGTAAATGGAGGAAAGTTGGTGATGTAATCCACCTCCTCTGTTAAGTCATGGTTGTACACAGTAGTACAGCTGAGTCTTGGCCTGTCAAGGTGACTCTTCTATGTTGTGCCATTCATTTGTGAAGAAGCTGTTTGGTTTTTCCAATGTAGATAAAATCAGCCAAGGTGCACAGGAAAGAAGGTCAAACACAAACTAGGGAGAACAAGAATGACAAGCGGAACAACATTGTCATACCTTGTGCAGGCTTGTCAGAAAAACTCATAAGAATTTTGTCCTAGTGTGAGGGAGAAGTGTGGTGTAGACAAAAAGAGGCCACCCACTTCAAAATATTTTATTGTGCTACAATGTTCAGATTGTTAAAATAAGTTAGTTATCCAAACAAACTGCGTTCCAGTCTTGAAATGAGACACAGTAAGCTACGAGCGGTTATTCCTCCGCTACACCACAAGACCTCTACAAGACCTCACCATCTGCTTGTGACAGTGATGCGTCCCTCCCAGATGTGCTGAACCACTTCTATGCATGGTTCGAGGCACAGAACAATGTGACTGCGAGGAAGTCCACACCTTCTCCGAACGACCAGTTGCTGTCTTTCACCACGGCTGATGTGAGGACAACTCTACGTAGAGTCAACCCACGGAAAGCTGCTGGACCAGACAACATTCCTGGGAAGGTGCTCAGAGAGTGTGCAGACCAGCTAGCAGAGGTCTTCACTGACATCTTCAACACTTCTCTGAGCAGCACCATCGTTCCTGTGCCAAAGAAGTCCTCTGTATCCTGCCTCAACGACTACCGCCCCGTTGCACTCACACCTATCATCATGAAGTGCTTCGAGAGGCTCGTCATGAGGCACATTAAGACCCTGCTGCCACCCACTCTGGACCCCCTGCAGTTCGCTTATCGTCCCAACCGTTCCACAGATGACGCCATAGCCACCACCCTTCACCTGGCACTCACTCACCTGGACAATAAGGACTCATATGTTCGAATGCTGTTCATAGACTTCAGTTCAGCATTCAACACCATCATTCCTCAGCACCTGATCAGGAAGCTGAAACCACTGGGCCTGAACACCTCCATCTGTAACTGGATCCTGGACTTTCTGACTGGGAGACCTCAGGCAGTCCGGATCGGAAATACTACCTCCAGCACCATCACGCTGAGCACTGGAGCTCCCCAGGGCTGTGTGCTCAGTCCACTGCTGTTTACTCTGCTGACCCATGACTGTGCAGCAATGCACAGCTCAAATCACATCATAAAGTTCGCTGATGACACGACTGTGGTAGGTCTCATCGGGAAGAACGATGAGTCAGCATACAGAGAGGAGGTGCAGCGACTAACGGACTGGTGTAGAGTCAACAATCTGTCTCTGAACGTTGACAAAACCAAAGAGATGGTTGTGGACTTTAGAAGGACGAGAGGTGATCACTCACTGCTGACCATTGATGGCTCTACCGTGGAGATCGTCAAGAGCACCAAGTTCCTCGGTGTTCACCTGGCAGATGATCTCACCTGGTCCTACAACACCAGTTCCATCACAAAGAAAGCCCAGCAGCGTCTCTACTTTCTAAGGAGACTGAGGAAGGCACATCTTCCATCTCCAATCCTCACTATGTTCTACAGAGGAACCATCGAGAGCATCCTGAGCAGCTGCATCACTGTCTGGTTTGGGAACTGCACTGTGGCTGATCGCAAGTCCCTTCAGCGGATAGTGAGAACAGCTGAGAAGATTATTGGTGTGGTTCTTCCTTCCATAACGGACATTCACACTACACGCTGCACTCGCAAAGCACTCAGCATTGTGGGTGATCACACACACCCCTCACACACACACACTTCCAACTTCTGCCATCTGGGAAAAGGTATCGAAGCATTCGGACCAGAACATCCAGAACCTGCAACAGCATTTTTCCCACAAGCTATCAGACTTCTCAACAATCTAGTCTGAACTGGACACACACACACACACACACACACACACACTTTCAATGACAAAAACACTCTTCAGTGTTTGTCCCCCCAACCCCCCCGCCACACCCGTAATTATTGTCTACAGTTTCACGTTTGTCTGTATTGTTCGTATTTATTGTGTACTGTCTGGCGCCCTTGCACATGTTCGCATAAGAGCACTTTAATGTTTACTGTTTACTGTTGTGTGTATTGTTCTATGTAGCACCTTGGTCCCGGAGAAACGTTGTTTCGTTTCACTGTGTACTGTGTATATGGTTGAAATGACAAATAAAAACTCTTTAACTCTTTAACTTTAACTTTAAGATGGAGTATCCTCATAGTGAGTGAGTTCAGCAGGGCTAAAGGGGGCGGGGCTTCTCATTATAAGGCAGTACACCTACGATGAGCCTAGAGGATATGCTGTGTGTAACTATGTACTGTGGCTATATGTTTGCAGGTAAGCATATACAAATCAAGTGGACCCCAATGTAATGTTAGTCCATAGTGTTGTAGAGAAGTTGGAAATGTTGGCCATGGTATCCCACTATGCATGTCTGTGGAGTGTTACTGGGAACGGTGTAGATTAGGAATGAAGCTAATGATTAGCAGCACCCGCTAACTCACCTGTTCAGATAGAGGCCTTAGGGCACGGTGTTGATGTTGTACATATACCCAGCTGTGATTACAGTGTAATAAGAGTAGGAACCACAGTCATTGTTTGGTTGCATTGTTTACTGTGTTTTGTTATAAGATATATGTGGCAAAAGAGGGCTTCTCATTATAAGGCAGTACACCTACGATGAGCCTAGAGGATATGCTAAGTGTGTGTAACCATGTACTGTGTCGATAGGTTTACAGTTTGCAGTATAGATGGACTCACAAACCCCACACTGGTTAAATGACTTTAATTCAAGTGTGCAACACAAGCATGACATCCCAGTATACTGCAAACCTAGTCAAACTCTAGGGCAAAAACTGGCCCATCACAAGGACAAAACACCCAAACACAAGATAAGCAATGTAGTGTATACTGTCCATTGCAGTGAAGAGTGCTCAGACCTCTACATTGGAGAAACCAACACTGCATGAAAAGTGGGTTTTTTGACAGTTACTGGTATGTAATATTGCCGCGCGCCTTGAGATTTAGGGCTCTCAGCACGAGGCTTTGGTAAGAACAGTTAAACTGTAGGAAACTGCCAGGAGCTGCCTTGGACTTTCTGTGGCAGTGTTCCCCCAGCTCCCCCCTCTCCTCAGGTCAAGGGCAGGCTTTCATATGTAAAGGAGGTTTCTGTGAGTCATACAAATGCAAATGAAGTACTCACCAGTGCTCACCAGTACTCACCAGTGGTCTACCCCTCCTGAGAGTTGTAACCACCATATTTTTATTTTGAGATATATATAATCAAATTTACATTATCATCGTTTAAGCCTCTTTCCATTATAATGTGACTACACATAAATTATTATACAGTGAAACATTCAAACAAGACTAAATTCACAAGAAATCATTTCAATTTATAAATTTGAATTATCTAGTTGGAAATATATTTCTTCATTAATTGCACATTGCACCAGTAAGAGCAGAGTGTGAAGGTTCAATTAGCAGGGTAAGAGCACAGTTTTGCTCAAAATATTGCAATGCACACAACATTATGGGTGACATACCAGAGTTCAAAAGAGGACAAATTGTTGGTGCACGTCTTGCTGGCGCATCTGTGACCAAGACAGCAAGTCTTTGTGATGTATCAAGAGCCACGGTATCCAGGGTAATGTCAGCATACCACCAAGAAGGACGAACCACATCCAACAGGATTAACTGTGGATGCAAGAGGAAGCTGTCTGAAAGGGATGTTCGGGTGCTAACCCGGATTGTATCCAAAAAACATAAAACCACGGCTGCCCAAAGAATTAAATGTGCACCTCAACTCTCCTGTTTCCACCAAAACTGTCCATCGGGAGCTCCACAGGGTCAATATACACAGCCGGGCTGCTATAGCCAAAACTTTGGTCACTCGTGCCAATGCCAAACGTCGGTTTCAATGGTGCAAGGAGCGCAAATCTTGGGCTGTGGACAATGTGAAACATGTATTGTTCTCTGATGAGTCCACCTTTACTGTTTTCCCCACATCCGGGAGAGTTACGGTGTGGAGAAGCCCCAAAGAAGCGTACCACCCAGACTGTTGCATGCCCAGAGTGAAGCATGGGGGGGATCAGTGATGGTTTGGGCTGCCATATCATGGCATTCCCTTGGTCCAATACTTGTGCTAGATGGGCGCGTCACTGCCAAGGACTACTGAACCATTCTGGAGGACCATGTGCATCCAATGGTTCAAACATTGTATCCTGAAGGCGGTGCTGTGTATCAGGATGAAAATGCACCAATACACACAGCAAGACTGGTGAAAGATTGGTTTGATGAACATGAAAGTGAAGTTCAACATCTCCCATGGCCTGCACAGTCACCAGATCTAAATATTATTGAGCCACTTTGGGGTGTTTTGGAGGAGCGAGTCAGGAAACGTTTTCCTCCACCAGCATCACGTCGTGACCTGGCCACTATCCTGCAAGAAGAATGGCTTAAAATCCCTCTGACCACTGTGCAGGACTTGTATATGTCATTCCCAAGATGAATTGACGCTGTATTGGCCGCAAAAGGAGGCCCTACACCATACTAATAAATTATTGTGGTCTAACACCAGGTGTTTCAGTTTCATTGTCCAACCCCTGTTTAACAAGCTTTCATTAGTACAGGATGTATCCAAAGATAATATGTTTCTTCCCACTAAACCCAAAAGTTTCATAGGAATGAAAGGTCTATGATTTTGACCCGTGTTTTTTTTTTCTTTTGCTTGTATTGTTTTAATTGTTTTTATTTCTATTACGCCAACCGTCAAGAGCCGTGATTGAGTAAATTATCCACGTATTTTCAGATCCTTTCATCAGTTGTAAGTGGTTTTCTGAAATTAAGTTAGTTCTGTAATTAAGTGAGTTACAGGGTTTCATAGATCTCATGACGTAAAGGAATTATTGCGCTTTACATAATTGAAGAAAAGAATTTTAAAACATTTATTTAACAAAATGCATTCACACATATTTTGTTGTAATAAAACAGGACTCGCATACTTAGTTGTGACCACAATTTATCTGTAGTAAATTTATATCTGTGTAACATCTGTGTAATCAGATACAGCTGATCAGAAAAAAAAGATGTTTTCTGAAAACTATGTGTGAAAACTATGTAATTTTGGAACAACAACAACAAAAAAACTATAGCTTTTATCCTGTACACAAAGGTGTATCCACGTTTCCATCTTTATGAATATTTATCCCTTCACTTTTCACAATACAACCCACGACACCCGCCCCTTTTCACACCCACACGTCGAACGATGTACAAACACTACAGTCAGCGAATGCGCTGAAGTTTCTGAAGGACAATATTCTGTGCCTACATCAGACAAGCACGATGATGGTGACAGGGGATCAGTGTGGTGCTTTAAGCATCCTTTTAAGTGTGATGTTAGTTAAAATAGAGTTGCAGATTTTCTCTCTCTCTTATACAGTGTTTTAAACTATAATCAAATAGGTGTTATACAGACCGTGGGGATATATGAACATACTATGCATAGAAAAAAAAAGAAATATATATATATATATATATATATATATATATATATATATATATATGAATAGATGGGTAATTATCTTTTAAGGATAATGTTGGTGGAGTACAAAAAGATGGTTTAATGTCTTTAGGATTTATGAGTAGCGGTGTGTGTGTGTGTGTGTGTGTGTGTGCGTGTGTGTATGTGGACTTTTCTCCTTTTAAGCCAAACACCTCCCTATGTGCCACGAGGCAGAAATACAAAAATATATAAATACAATATGTTTTGGTCTTTGTGGCATGGATCTTAACTAAATGAAACATCGAGTGTCTGATCAATACTTTGACACATGATAGTGTGCAGCTTTGTGTGTAAAACTGTGGCTGTGTCACCAGTACTGCAATACAAACTTTTATTTTAAAACATATTATTGCAGAGTTTTGGCAACATCAACAACAAGCAGTGATATGCTACTATAAAAAATACTTTAGTCCACTATAGTGAAATCAAACTAGATGTGCTTGATTAAATATATACAACTTGCGTGTGTGTGTGTCTGTGTGTGTGTGTGTGTGTGTGTGTGTGTGTGTGTGTGTGGTGTGTGTGCAAGAAAAAAAACTGTTGTTGTTGTACTGCGCAGCATGCTTTTCTGTATGCTGATTTGTAAACAAAGGTTAATGAGACAGATACAATAACACAATATGATCATGTTATTAAGCCATACTAATTAGGTGTATCAACTAATCTGTGTATAGACAACTAGATTTTTGGGGGGTGAAGCCAGGGAAAAGGCTGCAGCAGTGTCCTAAAAGATGATTCAACGACAGGGTTTTTGTTCACGATCGTCTGAACTGATGCATTTTAAGAAAGAAAGACGAGCAGCTGTGACTTTAGTGTGAAGCCGTGCTATGTCTTAAAATCAAATACACATATGACGTCTACGCCTAGAAAAGGCCTGTTGTTTGAAGAGCTGTTTACATTCAATTCAATTCAGTTCAATTCAAATTTATATAGCGCCAAATCACATTAAACAGTCATCTCAAAGCGCTTTGTATTGTGGGTAAAGACCCACTTAGGGAGGGGCATCTTTTCTTAAAAACAAGTGTAGACTGAAACACTCAGGCTGTTGTTACAAAGATCAAATCTGTAATTAGTTTGGCATTTTTACATCTATTTGGGCCACATAAAGTTGTGAGGACAGCTCCGTTTCTACAGACTCAGCCCACTCACTCTGTTCTTTTCAGCTCTTTAAACGACTCGCACTGTGAGAATAGGGATAGGTTTTTATTGGATCCAATCTACAGCAAAACATGTGGAAATATTCTTGTTTGAACTGTCAAAATATGTACATTTAGAGCAATGTGATAGGTATGGCCTCAACAAATATAAAACAGTACATGACACAAACTTCTTATACTCCAGTATAAGAGTCACGGCAGCAACAGATTCCTCAGGCCAACTTGAGCCAATGTTAGTGGGCCAGTACATTACAGGAGCTATAAAACTCTGTGTCCAGGGCCTGCTCTATTGTGAAATGAGTGATATGTGACGCTGATGAGCAAAATGTTTCGTTATGGCATTGAAATTTGTGTTTATTAAAAAGTATAAAGTATGGTTTATGGTCATTTTGGCTTCCAAACAAAAAGGGTTATTATTAAAGCAGACGCATCAAGACATAGGAGGTCAGACTCAGCTTTAGTGTGCTACACTGCATCTTTCTGTTGGCAGCAGTTAGAAGATATAACCTATGGTGCTGAAAGCATGTCCTTTCAGGGAAAATAAAACCAACGATCATCCTAATTTAGTAAAAAAAGTAGTTTAAGTTTATTTATCCATCTCAAATGATAGGCTTAACCATCAACCTGTGGATTTAAATCATACATAGGAGTGATGGATGGACATAGGGGGTAATACAGAAGATTATGGTATCGTACATGTGTCGTTCAATGCACACGATGGTTAAAGTGTGTGGCAACACATATCTTTAATGATTATCATGTCTTCTAACAGTCCTTAGTGTTTTAGGAAAATAGATGTGGTCCTGATGTTAATCAGCTCCACCTGTCAGGGTTCTTGTCAAACTTTGCATTGATTAAAACAGTGGTGCATTATAAAATAGTGGCATATGAAGTTATTGTTTATTTTATGAATAAAAACATTTTACTCCTCATGTGCCAGAGACTTTGGGGTATTTAGCTGATTATTAGGGCTGTACATCTAGTCGGGTAATACTATTCTTGACCTGTACTGTTTTTAAAAGTGTTTTAGCTTATGTCCTGACTTTATCGAGTCAAACTTATAACGCGTTTAGAAAAAGGATGTGAAGAACATGCTGCAATAATGCTTTCACCCAAACAACATGGGTTTGTTATGGCTGAATAAAAACAGTATTCAGTATTCAGAAGTTTTAACTTTGGGTTTTAAAAACACAAACTATAGTAGCTTAGACCATGACAGTTGGGGATGAATAGTTAAAGTGTACATGAGTGAGCTCACCTAATGGAGCTCATGTGAGTGCAGACCCCTTTGGCCTCTTTGTGACTGAAAATTAGAGGCAGTTAGTGTTTCAAGAAAATGCAGATGTGATAACAGAAATACAAGAAGGCTGTAAGAACTATTTTTTCACCTTAGATAGGAAAATACACCTATTACTTCTAACCACAGATTTGTTTGGACACAGCATGTATGTGATGTTTTATGAATGAAAAGATGTTTAAATATATATTTTTGAAGAGGCCTCACTCGTAGGATGTGTTGGATTTTGTTCATGCTTTTCCTACACATTGACTGTGATCAGGATTATTTTATGCAGTGTGGGGTTTTTTTTTTCCATGATCACTGTGATACATACATACATGAATAGATTGTGGGATAACAAGGTTTTTATTTCATCAGTATAAAAGCTAAATACAGAGAATGCATCAAGCACATAATCTTTGCCACTCCAGTAGTTTCCATCATGATAAGTTCTGCGGGTGTGTCGTCGTAGCTAAACTCTCGTATCAAAGAGCAGAGCAGATTGTGTATTGTTGCCCTAATGTTTATTGATTGCATCGATTCAGTCAGAACTCCTTCCACAATCCCTGTGAAATCGTTGCGTGCGTCGCCCAGACTATTGCACCACAGGAAGAGACGGATGGCCGGTATGAATCGATCCGTCCTCGATCTTTTCATCACCATGTTGTAATGATCACTGTAGAAGAAATCAGGCAACCCGTACACACAGCTGTGATGACCATCGATGGGGTGATTGACTTGACATCTATGACACTTTTCCTCAAGGTATGTATCCAGGGTCATAAACAATAGGTTTAGTGTGGCTAGCTTAACGGCGTTCACACCGCACCCCGTCAGACTTTTGAAAGAAAAAATAAAGGAATATCGGATTTTAATATTTTATTTTCAACATACATTTTGGTGTAATACACACATACACACAGTTTTTATTTTTTACTAGCCTGATGATTTTCAGAGTATACAGGGGAGAAGACCTAGAAGTCTTCCTAGCATGTGTAATATCACAACAAACATAACAAAAGATGTTTTCTAATATTAAACTAAAAACAAGTCTTTAAACCATAGTAAGTGGGTGTGGATTTAACATCCAGTTTTCAAAAACCTCTGGATGCTGTTACACTATCACCTCATCACAGATGCTCAAAAAAAAAACAAAAACAAAAAATAAATCTAAAAATAAAGCAAATAAATAAATAAAGCAAAGCAAACAAAAAGATTAACCTCCTCTTTGAAACCGCAAACATCATTATTTCGTGTCGCTAAATTTATGTATACACCTATCTGCTTTTGGTTTTGTATTCTAATTTAAACTCAGTCTCCTCATGTTTTCTTTCGGTGGGGGCGCACTTCAACTTAGTCATCCGGCAACGTACCTGCAAAAGGCTCGCTGAACGTCGGCTGTGGGAAGATCTCCATGGTTGATGTACAGGTTCAAAGGGGTGGTGAAGATGCAGCAGTGATGGCTGGTGTAGAAATGATGATTGGTAGGTCCTTATAGCCATTGCCCCATGGAAACAGAGACCCCAGACGCTGTGTTGTTTACACAGCTGTTTACATTCAATTCAATTTAATTGTATTTATATAGCACCAAATCACATCAAACAATTTCCTCAAGGCGCTTTGTATTGTGTTCCAGGCCCACAAAGGGAGATGCAACAGGAGGGGGTCTACGTCTTCCTCCTCTTTCTACACCTTTTTGGACAATGACATGACTGTGTTTAAAAAAACCGATACAAACTTGATGCTCACGTGTTATTGTTCTACTCAAATGTGCCCCTACTGTTACATCGCCTTTCCCCGCCATTTCAGCATTAGTGGAGGGGGAAGTACATTGATGTAGTACTTGTGGCTTCCCAGCTAGCATTTAACATTCAGACCACATCCCATGAACGCTGCCATTAAAGTTCAGTGAATGTTTGCAGACAACGTTCACATGCATTAATGACATTAAAGACTACCAAGAGAAAAGTAATTAGAAAACTTTTATTTTGCTATACATGGATGCACATAAGAGATAGCAGCAAAACCTCCATGAGAAAAATGTAAAAATATTAATGCAACAGGTTTTGGAATAAGACTTTTACAATAAAACAATTCACAGAAAATCTTTAATATTTGAAAATTATGCCAGACAAAAAGCATGAATTCATTTACGAAGTTTGATATTTTAAAAGCTTAAATGAAGACTCCCCTCATTTTTAGGGGCACTGCCCCATACTAAATCTACAGTAGATCTCAACCACTATGCAGAGTGGCAGTACAACAGTCAAGGTGACTCTTGTACTGTCACTCTCAGTTGTCCTGCTTAAACAGACAGTGGATGTGTGTACAACACATCCTCCAACTCATAGGGGGTCGTTTTGACTGTTGGCTTTTCTCTGTATTATTGTAGCGTCTTTACCCACAATAAAAAGTGCCTTGAGGTGACTGTTTGTTGTGGTTTGGCGCTATATAAATAAAATTGAATTGAACTGAATTCTGTGTGGCAGCTTCCTCGCCTGTGATTGGACAATATAGATCACATGCGGGATCACGCTCAAGGTGTCGCAAGACCACCGGAAATAAGTATCGCCGTTCTCTTCCGTCTCCTCATTTTTCTTTGTCTACGCTGCTTCTTGGTGTGACAATGGAGGACCAGAACACTGCAGAAGCTCCTCGTGAAACCGGGCCTCTCACCGGCCAGCTTCAACCAGCCCCGCCCGCTGCAGACGAGAAGACCCTGCTGGCCGCATTGAGTGGGTTATCTCGTTAGTTACTCAAGTTTCTGCTAGCGCAGCTGAAAGACAAGATGGCGTCTATTATGTAGAGACTCAATGCTCTGGAATCCAACAAAGACTCACCTACAGACAGACTCAAGAGGGAAAGATGGCAGCACAATTTTAAAAACTACAGTAAGACTTGGTTGTTTCTACATCAAAAATACTAAGAGTCGTGGAATGTTCACAGTTAGTTGACAGACGTATTGCGATTTGGTTTCTTATTTTTAATTGGTTTCATCTCATCATATAGGAAGCAGTTCGCGGCCTGCAAACTCCGAATCCAATAAAAGCCGGTATGATCCTCTGCAAAGGTATGAATCAAAAACAAAGCACGCAGTATTCAATGTGTGGAGGAGAGAATAACTTAAAGTGTTTTTACTGTTATTTATTTTCACCTTTATTTCCACAGACTGTGTTCGCCTCACAATGCGAGTGGCAGTATTGGCTGCAACTCCAAGGTGTGGACAGTGATATATAATTGTGTGTAAGTATATTGGTGTTATGTGTGTGTGTGTGTGTTTTTTTTTGCCTGAATATTGTTTATGTATGTACTGTGTTTACGCTCTTTATTTACAATGTACAAAAATGTTTTCCAGCTTCTTGCAAAACCTACGAGACGGTCCGCCATACCTTCCGATACAGTCAACCTCACCTTCCGGAAAAGGCGGCAGCCATTAAAAATTCTGCCCGGTGTCTGCAAGAAGGAAGTAGGTAAGACGTATTGGATTGTATTGTTGGTCTGCTGTATTTTTGTAGTTACCTTGGAAATGCGGTTTTATTTTTGGAAATTATTACTTTTTTTTTTTTTACTTTATAAAAAATCTGGCTTCTTTTGAA